>PVIA01000339.1:154979-440416 GCA_004024845.1 Tonatia bakeri
TGCCTGCGCCCCAGATGAGGCCTGACCAGCACTGAGGTGCAGCAAGGTTTTCCTTCTCTAATCTGGGACTCACGTCTCTGTCTGCTTGGCAGCTACTTCATCCTGCTGACTCACTCCGGTCTGAAGTCAACCAAAACCCCCAAGCCTCTTTCTCGGGAAGTGCCCGAGCTCTGGTTAGTTGGGTCACCCTGTCCCTTGATGTGTGCAATTCATTTCTTAAAAATGGCATTTGCTTTCAAATTATAAAGGCTATTACATGCTCAGTGTGGTACATTAGAAAAACACGAAGGGGGAAAAATCACTAGTAATGGTCACTTTTAAATGAACTGATTTTCAAAAAATGAGCTCATAATTTTGTGATCAAGGGAAAAAAACTCCCTGGCTGGCGTAGCTCACTGGATTGAGCGCGGGCTGCGAACCATAGCATCGCAGGTTCGATTCCCAGTCAGGGCACATGCCTGGGTTGCAGGCCACAGCCCCCAGCAACTGCACATTGATGTGTGTGTGTCTCTCTCTCTCTTTCTCCCTCCCTTCCCTCTCTAAAAATAAATAAGTAAAATCTTAAAAAAAATTGGAGAAAGCAATGTTAATGTACCAGAGGGATAACTGTAAATTCTAACATGTATAGATATCTCTTGTCTCATAGAGGATTCAATTGCATGTGAATGTATAGCGATTTAAACTCATCTCTCAGAGACTACTATTGCTAATATTTTGGATATAGCCCCCAGACCTTTACAGTTAACATTCTGTATTTTTAAACTTAAATCTAGGTCTAAACTTAGCACTGGATTTGGAGATAGACAGATCTGGTTCATATTCTGGTTTCCTTGTTCATTGGTTGTATCACTTTGGGCAATTTATGTAACCTCTCAGAGCCTCAGTTTCTTCATCTGTAAAATGGGGGTGATAATATCCTTCCATCTGGTCCATCCCAGGATTGTGGTAAAGACGAAAACGAA
Source organism: Tonatia bakeri (assembly GCA_004024845.1). Taxonomy (NCBI): domain Eukaryota; kingdom Metazoa; phylum Chordata; class Mammalia; order Chiroptera; family Phyllostomidae; genus Tonatia; species Tonatia bakeri. The sequence continues at coordinate 155,942 of PVIA01000339.1, forward strand.
TGGGAATAGAGCACACCGAGCCTGCAAAGATCTCACGTTGAGGTTGTCACTATTATTACTCTCCACTTGGCCAACTGCTGCTTCCTCTCGGATCCAGGTCAGATGCCACGCCCTGGGTAGCGTCCCTGGCTGCTCCCACACTGCAAGGATTCTGGCTGTCTTGCTGCTGTCCCAAGTCCAAACTTGTGTAGAGCACCGGACATGTGCTGTTGCTGTGTCCCCCACACTCTTAAAGTCCTTGAGAGCAGAGAGCATGCCCACCTGGTTCGCTTTCGTGCCCCAGGGTCCAGCAGTAGGTGTGACTGCTGTGGCTGTCGGGAAGTGTTGAGTGAGAGAATTGTAAGGTTCTGGATGAGACTATGCTGAAGGGATAGATGACTAATCACGGGGAGGTTTCATGAGTGAATGGATGAATGTGTAAATGAGTCAGTAGTAGCAGGTGCCCCAGCCCAAGTCTCTCTCTCATAGGGAGCCAACCCTCCATCTCCCAAGGGGGGCCTTGACAGACAGGGAAGCAGAGCTCTTGCCTGGCCAGGGCTGGGACAGACCCCGCCCCTCACAGGGGGAGTGTAGCTGCGGGCGGAGTCTCTCAAGGCCTTGGGTGTAAGGTGTTAGGGGTGGGACTGGGGTGGAGCTGAAGGGCCGGGATCTGTGCACCCACACAGCCAAACCAGTTTCCGGAAAGGCAGCTTCCACAGTCTACAGCCCCACCCGAGGCGTGAGTTCTGGAAAACCCCTCCCACTTCCGCCTAGATAGAGGAGAAACTGAGGCCTTAGGAATGGGAGGCGGCGGCAGCGTGGGTGTCAGGATGCAAGCCTGGCAGGTGCTTCCCCCCACCAAGTCTGAACCCCAGTTATTTCTCTTGCTGTGTGACCTTCACTAAGAGATCTCCTTTCCATCTCGTTTCCACACCCCAGGGACCCTTCTCTCTGTGGCATGATTGGGAATCTTAACTCTTCCCCAGGCAACCTCCAAAGAAATCTCCAAAAGCAAAACAAAACCAAAAACCTGGTACTGGACACCACCGAGCAGAACCTTAGGAGGGCAGAGAGCTCAGAATCGGACCGAACAGTCGTGTTACCCTGCCTTCAGCTTCCTTACCTGTAAAATGACCGTTGACAATAACTGTTCCCACCCCCGCAGTAGGGCTGTGAGGATGAAAGGAACCGTTCTGGGTACATGTTGGGAGTATGTTACTCTTACTCTCAGAGCCGGTAGTTTCAGACCCAGCCCTTTCTCCTGCCAACCCCATACACACCCTCAGCTTGTGGTTGTGGCAGAGGTAGGAGGGCCTCCAGGGACATTCCTGGGCCTGGTGAAACTAATCTGGGTTCTCTGTGCTGAGAGCCTGGCTGATCTCAGGGCCTTCTGGGAAGGGAGTTTTTAGAGAAGGAAACGGCTGTGGTGAGACAGAATGATGGAGCAACTTCTTGGGGATCTGGGTGGAAAGCCCCTTGCTCCTGATGTGTTCTTGTGGCAGGATGTGGGGCAGGTGCTGGGGCCTGGCCCACCCTCCATCAGCATCAGAAAGTACCTGGTTTCACCGAGGGTGGAGGCAAGTCTTAGCTTGTGGAGCCTCAAGCCAGTCGCTGGCCACCTCTGGGCCACAGAGCCTCCCTTTCCCCAGAAAGGTTTCCCAGGGTCACGCAGAGGTTGATTCTCACCAGTTAAGTCTCTATTCTGCAGGGAAACAGACTTTGGGGTTAGCTCCTGACATGCTATGAGTCGTGGGAGGTTGTTTCCCCTCTCTGGGTCTCGGGGCAGAGTGAGAGTGAAGTTGCGTCTGGCCCTGCAGTGGCATGACCTTGACAGCAAGATACTGTGACCAAGACAAGTGTTTTGTAAACTCTGGGGGTGGTCAAAAGACCGAGTCCTGTGGAGAGATGAATAAAAACAGCCAGGACAGTCAGAGGACTTGGTCCTTGTTTACTGAAGGACGTGGGAGAAGACCCAGCCTCACTCTGTTCCTGCTTCCTCATCGGCAAAATGGGGACATTCCCCTGTGGGCTTCTCCTCTCTGAAACAGGAGGCTGGGCTCTGTGCCACTGATTCTGCTTCCTAGCTGTGACTCCGGGCAAGCCACTTAGCTCTCTGTGTCTTAGTTTCCCCATCCGCCTCGCGGGCATTTTACTCGTCTCCATCCTCAGCGTCGCTGAGCTCAGAGGGGGTGAGCAGGGAAGAAGGTGTGGGCCTGGCCCAGCTTCATCTCCCCGGCTCCCTGAGGAATTGGGCGAAGTGTTCCCACGTGGCGTGCGGGGAGTGGCCTTTGGTATTGTCTCCCTGGGCATCTGCTTAAAGACCTTCAGTGGCTCTCTACGGTGGAAAAGGGATCAAGGACCAACCTCAGCCTCCATTCAAACCCTCTACCACTCATATATAATTCTTCCCACTCTCCAAGACACATCAACAACCTTCTTCAAATAAGACTCATGCTTTCCCTCCTCAGACCTTTAGCGATTTCTCAGTCCCAGTTGCATTTGCCATCGTCCCTCCAGATCTGCTCTTCTTCCGACTGCTCTCGAGATTCGAGAAGGATGTCCCCCTGTACCTAGAAGCTGCAGCCTGGAAGCTGGGATGTACTACGCCCACCTCCTTTTCCCTCACTCCCCACCTTTATACTAGCCCCGCGTCGTGTCATGAAGTTCTGTTCCCCGAGAAATCATCCTCTGTGTCTCCTGAATGTAGCCCAGGACCATGTGGAGCATGTGGGGACATTATGAAACAGCCACACACCTTCTCTGTTCTGGGCCCTATTCTGACACTGGAGGCACAGGGGTGGGGCGGTCTTTATTCCCTGGAGGCGCCAGGCTGGTGAGGAGAGACTCCTGTAACCACACGCCTGGACTTGCCTCTTTAATCCCTTTACACTGTAAGCCTTTACACAGTATAACATAGTGAGACGTGTGAACACAGGCTGAAGAGAACTGGACTGGCTGAGTCACCACAGGGAAGCCCTTTCTCGATAAGGACCTCTGTTTTGCCTTCTGCATAATGGTATGAAATTGATTTGAAGAAGGGAAAGTTCGGGGTTTTTCCAGTTCCAACAATCTTGAAAGCGATGTTTCTCAGGGCCAGGAAGCAGGGGGAGAAGGGAGGCAGAGGCACAGCTGTTCAGATGCCGAAGGAGGAGGAGGTCCTGCTTCTGCCGGGCCAGCTCCAACCCCTCACCCTCACCTCTCCTCCCGAGAGGGGTGTACACCCTTTTGCAAAGCCTTGTGTAAAACAAGAGAGGCTGCTGGTTAGCTGCATCCCTAAGCCCTGCTGGGCCTTCTAACTGGCCCACAGCCAGCCGGACCTGGCTGAGGACTGGTTGCTTCTCTAACGTTGGCAAGGAAGCTGGTGTCCAGGCTGGGAAAGGAGAGCGCTGGACCTCTGCCCAGTGGCTGCTGCAGCAGAGGGTTCTCGTGTTAGATAGACCTGGGTTCGAATCCCAGATCTGCCACTGTTCAGCTGTGAGGCTGTGGCAGTGAATTTTATATACCAATTTGCGTGGTCCACAGCTTTCCCAGGCAGTCTTGGACTTGGCCTGGAAACTAAACCATCAACTCTGTCTGGTTTCCAGCCGGCTGATTCGCCCTGCAGATCTTGCGACTTTCTGGCCTTCATAATCGTGTAAGTCGATTCTTAATAATAAATCTCTTGTAGATAGAATATTAAACATCAGTGTGTAAAATATAAGTATATATGTAAATATATGTATGGAGATATAATTTATATGTACATTTATATAAATGTGTGGGCGTATATATATAAACTATCTCTACTCTATTAGTTCTGTTTTCCTGACTAAAACAGCTTTGGGCAATTTGCTTGCTCACTCTGAGCCTCTATTTTGAAATTTGTAAAAAATAGAAATGACAATTTATTGCATAACTCCCACTTCCCTGCTTTAGGATTCTCATTATTTACTGAAAAGAAATTGAAACCTTCTTTGCAAGCAGTTTGATGCTTTCCTCTGCCCTGGCCCAGCCTGCCAAGCCTCGTTTTTCCCGTCACTTGGTGGATGCTCTGGCTGGACCACTCCCTTTCCAAGCTCACGCCTTCACACCAGCTGCTCCCTCCTTTGAACTGCATGCCTTCTTTTTTGTCTGCCTGGTAAACTGTCACACATCCCAGTGCCCATCTCCATGGAGTCCTCCTCTCAGGGCCTCCCCGACTCCCTTAGGGAGAGGTCTGTGCCCTCACAGTGCCTGGCACACCCCTTGGCTGCCACGTTATCCGCACCATGTTGGGGTTGGGGCCTGTGCATCTGTCTTCCCAGACTGTACGCCCCTAGGAGGCCTGACTCCAATCACTTGTCTCTGTCCGTGAGAGTGGTAGTTTGCTCTGGCTGGGTGATTCGGTTGGTTGGAGCATTGTCCTGCACACCAAAAGGTTGCAGGTTCAGTTCCCAGTCAGGGCACATACTGAGGTTGTGGGTTTGATCACTGGTGCGGGACGCACGGGAGGCAGCCGATCAATGTATCTCTTTCACATTGATGTTTCTGTCTCTCCTTTCCTCTTTCTGTAGAATTAATGAACGCATCCTTGTGTGAGGACTGAAAAAACAGAGTGGTGGTTTCCCTGTCTTTGTGTTGATTCAGCATTTTTCAGTTTATGAAGCGCTTTCAGACTCATGATTTCACTTAAGCACACAGGGAAGGAACAGAGCCAGGATTAAAACCCCCAGTTCACCGTCTCCCCCCTTCCCCAGGGCTTTTTCAGGAAGGAGAGCTCAGGTGGGGAATGGTGCTTGTTTTTTTTTTTTTTTTTTTTTGGCTGCAGTGGCCTGCAGCTCAGCAAGGGCTAAAAAGGCAAGGCCAGCTGGGTTTGGAGAGGGTAGAGCCCAGGCTGGCAGAGGGTGCAAGGGCAGATGGAGGCCACAGGAGAGGGCCAGGTCTGATTCCAGATGTTCTGTGGGGTTTTGGGCAGCTCTCCCCTCTTCTCCATCTGTAATCTCTTTAGCTCCATAAAATGCAGCTCTGAGGGCCAATGTGGAACAAATAAGGGGTGAGCATCCTGGGAATGAAATGGACTGAAGAAACTCCATAGATACAGCAAATATATGAACCTAAATATATTCAAACACTTCAACTCTTCCCACCTTCCTGACAAGTGATCTGTTGTTAGAACCCCCTCCTTAGGTCCATAGTATCCAAGGACTCCTCATCAGAACCCAAAGATGCTCTCCAAAGGGCCTAGAGAACCTTCCACTGGGACCCAGAAACCCCTGAATGGGGTTGAGACCCCCTGAGGGTCAAAAGGTACCCGCCCCACTTCAGGGTGTGTGAGCCCAGTGCTCAGGGCTTGGAGCTTCCTACAGGTTACAGGTCTTCCTGATGGAGGTGCCCACCTGCCCTGCAGAGGCCAGCACAGCCCTTGTGGGGGGCTTATGCTCCATTTCATTCAAAAGAGTCCTGCTTGCAGTCTCAAGGGCTTGGAACTACCAGCAGAGCTGGGAAAACTGCTTGGGGCTCCTGGGCACCCTCAGGTTCAGCATGGGGTTCAACATCCCCAAATTGAAAATATCTCTTGGACCATTCTCATGTTCATCCGGGAAGTTGTTTCCCAGGAAAGTCCCTTGGGTTTCTGACATCCCAGGGATGGTCTGGCCCACAGCAAAACTGGGAAAGACAGTGGCAGTTTTCCTCCATGATCTCACCAGATAGCTGAGTCCAAAGATGGGTTCTGGTTTGTATCTGGCTTGCTGTGTGGCCATGAGTGACTCATTTGGACTTCCTGGGAACAAGGGCCCTACCTCACAGGGGGTCCAGCAAGATCAAAGGTGCAGAAATTCTTTGCTGTTGACGTCTGAATGATGGGTGAAAAACACTGATGGGAGGGGAGGCATGAAGCAGCGGCCTGGCGTCAGATCCCCCTTATGGCTAGATGGCAGTTATTGGCATGCTCTAGTGTTTAGCGTCTGTCCTCCCAGCCAGACGGTGGGCTCCTTGTAGGAACCCTGCCTGGTCTGTTCTCCAGAGGCAGCATGGGGCCTGACCTGTAGGTGCTAAATAACTGTTTTTGCATCACCTGGCAGGTTCTTTGGAGTCTCAGCTGCCTCCCTGGTTACTGGTTCTCCTGAAGACAAAGGATGAGGCCTACAAGTGTGAGGCGTCTGCAATAAATGGGCTGTTTTTTGTGAAGGGGTTTACCTGAGATTGGAGGTAAGATGGGCCCACTTGGGACTCGGGAGGCTCTGGGTTCTCCCAGGTGCCTGTGCAGCCTGCTGCATGGACCCTGCTCTTTCTGGCCTAGGAGTCTTCAGCTGTGGCTGGGCAACTCAGCAGTCAGCTCAGACCCTTGCTGTCTCCCATCTGCCTCCGCAGCCCCACTCCTTGCACTCACACGAACACTCCCCTCCCTGCTATCTGCCCTGTGGAATTCACCTTTTTTTCAACAGGCCTGGTCTTTTCTGCCTCCAGGCCTTTGCACAGGTTGTTCCCTCAGTGGTGATGCATACCCCCTTCCCTCCCTGGAAGATGCAAGACGCAGTTCAGCTCCATGTTATTCCTACCCAGAAGCCTCCAGGCCATAGCAGGCCGTCAGTTGCTCCCTCCTTGGAACCCCCAACACCCTCTTAGGTATCCTTCTGTTTATGCACAGCAGTACCTATCACTAGGCTGTGATTAATCTTCCTGTTTGTCCCCTAACCCCACAACTGTCTGGGAACTACTTAAACGCAGGGGTCAGCTCAGTCCCTGCTCTGGGGCCCCAGTGTACAGCACAGGGCCTGGCACCAAGGAGAGATCCTAGGCAGCCTGGGGCCTGGTTTTCCTGGCAGGAGAGACTGTGTTGTGGTTTGCACAGTGCCCCACCTGTCCCAAGCACTATGAGGAAGAATGATCAAAGACCAGGACACTCACCTTCCAGGAAACAGGCCCCTAGAGGGGTAGGGATTTGCCCAAGATTCCACAGCACACGAGTGACCAAGCTGGGCCCAAACCCCAGGGGTCCTGGTGCTTGGTCCCCAGCTCTGGGATGTAGTAGCCTTGCACAGTGTCCCTGCATTAAGCAAGGGTACCTGGAGGCCCCAGGGGCCCAGGCCCTGCAGCTGCTCACTCCACGCTAGCTCAGTCCTTCTGACTGGGCACTCAGCCAACTGTAGCACGAGGCTCTGGCTGCCACTGCTAAAGGTCACTGTCAGCAGTTTGGGGAGGTGGCCAGACCACTTCCCTGTGCGTGGCTCACACACAGGAAGGCCTGGAGCAGCGTCTCCACTGGACTATGGGCTGTGGAACTGGCCTTCCAGCTGGACAGAGTCCTTGTCAACCGGATCAGAACCCTATTAAACTTGAGTAATAATATGAAGCACACAGAGCAAGGCCCGGCATTGAATATGCACTCAACAAACAGTCATTAGCATAACATCATTATTATTACCAAGATGATGAGGAGCATAACACATGTAACACAGTAACTGAGGGCACAGGCCCTGAGATGGGCCAGTCAGGGTGCAAATCCAGGCTCCACCACTTACCAAGTAAAGCAAGGTACTTAACTTCTTCCTGCCTCAGTTTCTGAGGATTTAAGATAGGGTCCTGGGAGAATTAAATCAGTTAACATGTACAAGGAAATGAGAATGGGGCCCAGACTGAGTGGTCACTGAGTAAGTCTTCACTGTTGTTATTACTATTAAGTAGCCCAAATCCAAGGACTCAGAGCAGCCTCTGCCCTGGCCTCTCTCTGTCCCAGCTCCCCTCAACATTGAAACACAAACTGACCACATCATTCCTTCCCTGTTTGCAAAACTTCAATCACTGGCTCTAAGACATGTGTCTACCACCTTGGCATGAGAGTAAAGCCTGCCCCTGCTTGGCCCTGCCTGCTGCCCAGCCTCATCTCCTAGCCCCTACCACTCCTCCCATGCTCTGGCCGTGACGAGTACTGGCTGTCCCTGGACCACGTTGTGCGTTTTCATGCCTCTGTGCCTTGTATAAGTTAGAGTCTTTCCCCCTTTCACCATCTGGCAATGTCCTGCTCAACTTCCAAGGCCCAGTTGAGGTGGCGCTTGAGCAAGCTTTCCCCAGGGCACCCAAAGTGGTGGCTCTCTCCTGTGATCCCACTGCGTCACCCAACACTGCAATTACCTGTCAGCATGGGAGTCTCCGGACTGTACCCTGTGCTTCCATACCCTTGGTGTCTGGTCCAGTGCCAGCAGACCAGAGGCAGGGGCCTGAGGTTTGCTGAAGCAGTGAGGGCCTTCCAACCATCCATCTAGACATGCAGCTCTGGGCCGTCCCTCAGCCAGGCACTGGGGAGCAGAGGAGACTAGGACCTACTCTTTGTCCTTGAAGGAGCCCCAGTCATTTGGGGAAGTAGTACGAGTCCACGTAGTTACAAATAAAAAGGGGCCCAGGTGGCTTGAGTGGCATATGGGCCCAATCACGTTTCCAGGAGCTGAACCGGAGGTTGCCGGGCGGGCACGAAGAGGAGACAGTGAGGAGAAGTGGGGTGGTTGCTATGCCAGAGCATAAAATGCAAGGAGGAGATGAAGCTGGACGGGGTGACGTGCGGTAAGGTGAGAGTTGGACTTAATCCTGCAGCACCCGTTTCTAAAGTCTGTAGTCTCAGGCCTGACTCTCGTGCCCGTCACCGAATGAGCTGCTATGGCTAGGCGCACAGAATATGCCAACTGGCCAGGCCTAGGTCAGTTGACCAGTCCTTTTGTTGGTGTCCAAAGGGAAGTTAGGGTTCTGATATCCAAAGAAGGAGGGACAGATGCTGAGCAGGTTAAATACAAATCAGAGCCAGCACCCAAAGCAGGCGTTTTATTCTTTCCACCAGACTATTAACTTGAGGAGGGTAGGACCATATCAATACTATTCATTGATAAATCCCTAACACCTAGTATAGTGCTTGGCATGTAACAGGGGCCTAATCAATATTTAAGTGAATAAATACATGTCTTGGTAAACAAAATAGTTTAACTACATAGTTTGAATCAGGATGATTTTGGTTGCAAGTAACAGAAAACCGGCTTAAATAAAGGAATTTTTTTGGTTCATACAAATGAAGCGTCTGGTGGAGCCTGGCAGTTTGGCATGTTCGACTCCATTCCTCTGCTGCTCTCCTAGCTCTGTATCCTCAGTATCAGCCTCAGGCTGGCTTTCCTCAGGGTAGCAAAATGACTGCAGCAGTTCCAGACCTCACATCTACATGCTATACTATTTGGAGCCAGAGGGAGAATGGAGAGAATCTGCATTCCAGAATTCCCAAGTCCTGAGATTCACTGCGGACTGAGTGAGGTCACCTGCCCATCTGTGAACTATTAGTGGCAGGGCTAGTTCACTGGCTCTGCTTAATCATGTGCCTCACCCTCCAAATGGGGGACAGGAGGGATTAGAAGCAGCTTCCCTGAAAGCATGTGGATTCCCAGTAGGAAATGAGACTTGGGAGTCCTCAAGGAAAAAGCAGTCTAGATCCTGGGGAGGTGACCCATAGGAATCTTACTCCATTGCATCCCTGAACTGTGTGGCGTAGACAAGGGCTGCAGGGGTTAAGAGGGGAAGGCCGTGAGTAAGAGTTGCGGTGGCAGCCCGGGAAGGGAGGCTTCATGGGGCAGGACAAGAGTCTGAACTAAACCTTGAGGAGTTGACGGATTTAGGCCATGGGAAGTACGGGTGGGTGGAGACGGTGAAAGGACATCCCATGATGCACTGAGCATGTTCTGTGTGCCACGCTTCATGCCAAACCTTCTGTATGTGTTATCTCAGTGAATCCTTACAGCGACCTGTGAGGTTCATGCCATCATCTCCATGTTGCAGATGAGAAACTGAAACCCAGCCCAGAAGTGTCGGAGACTTGGACCCCGCGGGCCCAGCTCTGGAGCTCTGGTGCTGGTGCGTGAAGAGGGGTTGCCTGGGAAGCTTGTGCACTAGTGGAGTGGCCTGACCTCAAAGGTCATCACCAGGTAGTTGAGTGTGAAGCTAGGTTCCAGAGCCTCAGCACCCAGCCTGTGTTCATGCTGTCTCCTCTACCTGGAACTCCTTTTCCACCCACCGAATCCAAATCCTGCCTCTTCCTGGCCCAGCGCAAGGCCTGAGCCCCACAGTGCATGATAACACCAGGCAGTATTGAACGGTGGATGGGACTGTCTTCCCACTAACTTCTGTGAGCTCCTTACATACTGCACTTCATCTTGGTACCTTTGGGGCCTGACACAGTGAACCTCCCTTTACAGTTGCCATGGTGACCTCCTCTGAAGGCTGGAGGAACAGCATAAACATAGAATGTTAGAGCCCTCGGAGATTTACCTGGTCTAATCTTCTCACTTTCTGGGAGGAGAAACTGAGGCCCAGAGAGGTTGACACTTGTTCAAGGAAGTAGCAGAGCCTAGAGCCCAGGAGTCTGAACTTTCAAAATAATGTGGCTAGAACATTGTTAGTGCTAGAGCCAGGATGAGTTCAAATCCCAGCTTCCCTATGCTCTGGCTGTGTGACCTGGGCAAGTGACTTAATGTCTCTGAGCTTCGTTCCCTCATTTGGGTAGAGGGGTTGTAAGGGAGCCTACCTCCCAGAGCTGTTTCGAGAAATACCTGAATTAGTCCTGATAGAACTCCCAGACTAGAACCTGGCACCTGATGGTTCTTCAGGAATCCTATCAGTTATGACCAGTGAGACATAGTGATGTTGGCCCTGCCCAGTAGGGCCATTGGGTCCCTTCCACTTCCACATCCCTGTCCACATGCCTTCCCTGCAGAGTAGCTGAGACAAAAAGGAAGTCACTGTGGTCTTGGGGTGGGGGTAAGCAAGAATCCCCTCCTTTGGAGTCCTGGCTGGGCTAATAGGACTCCTTTGTAGGTCAGGGTACCCCCACCCTCACCCTGGTGCCCCACTGGCCTGAAGCCACCAAGGCCAGACTCTGAGTTGCCCATTTCTGGCTCCCACTGGCATAGGTGTGGGGAAACTGCAGACCTGGGAGAGCTCAGGCTGGAGCCGGGCCAGGGTCTCAGCCTTGAGGGCAGCAGTGCAGCCCCTCACAGCCCCAGGGCTGGCCAGGACAGCAGCAGGAATACAGCGTGCAGCAGACACCCAGAATGCAAAGTCCTTGGTCCTTGAGGGGGAGATGCTCCAGGGCCAGAGGGCACAATCTAGGACCCACCCCCCAGTGCCACCCAGAAGCCTTATCAGGTTGTCCCCTTTCGAGAGTCCCCACCCAGCCCCTGCTCCTACGAGCCCCTGCCCCCAGGTGTGAAGGCACCTAGGCTGGTGTTCAGATCCGTGCCTGACCGGGAGGTGGTGGCCAAGCTACTCCACTCCTGCGAGCACGCTTTCTCGCCTGTGCAACGGGGATAATGATGCCTTCTTCAGAACTAGCCAGAATCCTGTATCACACATCAGCTCTTCACTCAGTAGGTGCTCTCTCAGCTGGGCCATCGCCAGGGCAGCAATGGTCAGGCCTGAGGCACGACTCCTTTGGAAGTCTGCCAAGCTCTGACCTTAGCCGTCTACGACAGAAGTCAGGCGAACTGTCTCCACCGGGACTCCCAAAACCTGGGCTCAGTCCCGGTTCTGCCCCTTACTAGGCAGGCTATTACGTGTCACTCACATCCTATGAGCCTCTTTCTCATCTGCAGACTAGGCGCACTAAACCTACCGCATTTACTGATTCGACAAATTTATTCTTGTCTGTGTCCTGGGCCCTGGGGACCCAGAAACAAAGATGCATGGGACAGCGCCTGCCTTCAAGGACCTCCATTCACTGTAGGAGGGGAGGCACATACAATCAGAGACATGTGGAGAGCTGTAAGAACAGAGCAGGGAGTGATCAACTTAGCTCAGGTGGGCAGGGGGAGGCATGGGGTGGGGGGGACATCTAAGCAACCAAGGAAAGTCACTGGGGACAGTTTTTGTGTCAAACGTTTTAAAAACTGGGCTGCCTTTACCTGCTGGGCGACTACCGGAATCCTCCTTGTTCCTGCGGAAAACAAAGAAATGCCCTAGAAACCCAGCCCCTGGCCAAGAGTTCCTAGAAGGGTGGGGTGGTGGAGGGGGGAGTTGAGGGAGGGGTTTCTTTGAACTGAAGGAATGCACTAGTCTCCTGGGGAGTTGGTGGCAATGAACTTCTCTGACTTCACTCATTCCCTCGGTCAGATATCAGTGCCTCCTCCTGACCCTGTGCTTCCAGATGGGGAAGGAGACAGGAGGCAGACGTGGCACCTCCTTCTGGCTGAAGAGGACAAATGAATAAATAACTACCACACGGTGCAGCCATTCTGGGAGCAATCTTGAAGTGCGCTAGCTCAGCCTGGAAACATTAGCTTTTTTTTTTTTTTTGTCTGTTTAATTACGTGACACATCAAACACAGAAAAATTAGTAAGACCTAAGAAAATTTTGAAATAAAATCTCCCTTAGTTTCACTACTCAGCTATGATCCCAGTTCATAGTTTCACCTACAACCTTCCAGATGCTTTTCTATGTACACACCCTTAAAAATACTAACCACAATGTGGGGTGGATCTTGGAGCAGAAAGAAGAATATTAATGGGAGAACTGGTAAAAAACAAAGAGAGTCTAGTGACACACCCACGTTAATCTCGCAGCTCTGACCAGTGCACCACACTCATGTACGCTATTGACCTCAGGGGAAGCTAGATGTAGCAGAAACTCTCTGCACTATCCTTAGTACTTTTTTGGTAAACTTAAAATGATTCCAAAATAAAAAGTTTACTTTAAAAAATGGACCCATTCTCTATTGTTTTTTAACCTGGTCATTCACGCAGTAGTTAATCATGAAACCCTTGTCTTGAAATGGTCTACAGTACTTCAGGCTCGCATACTATTCCATCCCGTGAGTGAATCATAGCTGATCTCCCCCACGGCTGGAAGTTTAGGTTGTTTCCAGTTCTTATCCTGTAATAAAAAATGCTGCACGTACTTAGTCATTTCCTTAGGACAGATGAACCAAGTGGAATCGCTGAGACAGAGCTGCCGGCGGGGGAACACAGACTGTGTGCCCCTGGCCGTCACTCTGCCACCTGCAGATGGGTGCTGTGACCCTCAGTTTACAGATGAGCTCACTGAGGCCTGGAGATTAAGTGTCTCCTCTACTATCAGTGCCAAGACCTAATCACAGTCACTTGTCACTCCAGAACGCATGCCTACATCGCTGGGCATGTGACTGAATGCAGAGCTGACAAAAACACTGAGGGCGTCCTTTCTTGAGTCTCACAGAAGAGGGTCACCTAGTTCACGGTCGAAGCACTGATGTGGTGTGTTTGGGAGGAGGGCAGGATGGCACACGGACTGTCAGCTCTGTGTTCACACCCTAGTACTCTGCTCTTCTCTCGTCCCTAGGCTTGGTCTGAAAAACACTGTTTCCAACCAGACGTGGATTGAGCAGCCCTGAGTGCCCTCAGCCTCTGCGCCTTCCCTGGGGGGGGGGGCGGGGGGGTCTGCCCTTGGCCTGGAACGCCCCACCCTGCACGTGGAGCCCCCCAGGCCCCTCCTCCTCCACCCTCTTCTCTGCAGCCTGAGCTCCTGCACCACATAATGAGTCCTTTCTGTACACTGTTGGTTTTCCAAAATAGACTCAAGGCAGTTCACAACCCACATGAAAGCAGGAAAACACTACATGGAAAGCGGATGAGACTGGGCGAGCTGGGGTGAGGATTTTATTAAGAAACCCTGGCAGAGGAAAGCACAGAGACTGAACACAGGGGAGTTTCCTCACAGCCAGGGCAAAAAGGAAACACAGTAGAAAATGGAGCATTTCTTACGTTGTCTAAGAATGCAGATCAGCTAAATAGGAAGAAGCAGAATTATCTCCTACAGGGAAACTCAGCGAGATTTGTCCCCAAAGTCTTTATCTGAGGGACACCATACAATGGAATGACTTGAGGGTGACTTGGACAGGACCTGGGCCTGTTTTGTCCAGCCCTCACTCTCTGATACCGTGTCTCCGCCAGCCTGGTCTCTGCCGGGGCACCTCACCTGGACTGGGCACCTGAAAGGGGCCGTGTGTGAGAGACACTCGTCGTCTATTGCCTGGGACAACGCTGAACACACAGCAGCCGCACTTCCACGTGAGCAGGACAGCGCTCCCTCTGGGGTTATGAGTAATGCCATGCCATGAGGTACGGTGACTCAGAGCCAGCGCACACACCCTCCTGTTGTCATCCTTTCTGGAACCAGGCCAGAGGTGGGTGGGCAGGGGGAACCGACTCCTCTCCTCTCTGCCCCTTCTGGGATAGGGGTGGTTCCACGAGCTTTGTAAACCCAGCACACTGGGGCTTTAGCACCCACAGCAAGAAAGAATGCTGAAATAGAAAAAGGCCTTACGTGAGGCTAGCACGCCCCATGCAGGTCCTCCGTGGTGACAGAGCAAACCTATTCTAATTTCTTCTCTCATTCAGACCCACAGCTCAGAGACTTCTGTGTCACAAGTGCATGAGAATCTTTCTCCCTTCAGCAAAGTGTGGAAGCAGTTGGCACAGAGGTAAGAGGCTAGAGTGTGGAGCCACAGACTGGGCCACTCTGGTTCTGCCATTCCTCCACGTGTGAACCTCCAAACGCACTCACACAAGGAGTTAGTAGTTCTTACTTCCACAGGGTTACTGAGAATAAATGAGGCAACATATGCAGAACCTACTGCACAGCAAACATTAAGTACATTAAACCATTATTATGAATACAAAAATACAGAACTCTGCACACAGTTTCAGAGGCCCATGAACTTCTAGGTGAACTTCAAGTTAAGAATCCTTAGCCTGGTTCTTCAGTCAGTGAGACAAGAGGTTTTGCCAATGTCTACCTTTTCCCTGTGATCTCCAGCGGCATATGCTGTGTACGAGGCACCCTGGCCCTCACCAGATCCGTCACCAGTGTGGTCAGCACACTTGAGGGGCAGAGGCCATTTCCATGCCACTGGTGAAGTAAGATGGCTTGGCCAAGGTTTCAGGGTGGAGGAGTTGCTGCTGGAATCTGTCTTCCGAAGACTGGTGAGGCTTCCTGAGGACCAAGGCGGCTCTTCATCCAGCTCTGTTCGGTCTGGGACACTCCGTGCACATGAGACCCTAAGATGCACACTCTGGGTCCTCAGACTGCCAGTGATGTCCTCAAAATCAGTTCCGGCAGAGTGTAGTGCCACGAAAAAGAACTGTCATCCGGAGGGGCCCTTTCTGCTGGAGAGCTGTGCAGGTCACTAAATCACTTCAGCAACAAAATCAAGGGGACAGTTTCAGTCCTGACTCTGCCCTTTGTGTGTGACCTCAGGAATCACTTCGCTGCTCTGAGACTTGGTTTCCTCACCTGTAAAAGAGTCGTGGATAGTTCCGACCACCTGGTGTGCTTTGTGAGGGTCAAGTGAGGTCGTGGGTGTGACGCCATCGCAGTCCCTGGCACATCGGTCCTGCAGGATTGGTAGCGGTTCTCAGCTCATCCACTCTCGGTTTCCACATGCAGAAACCAAGCCCAAAGTGAACAAATAACAGCCCAGTGGGTCTTCTTTCAGTTTATACTTTCATCATACCATGAGGACTCCCAGGCTACTTTGACAAATATTTCCATTTCTTGCATGATGACCAAGGAAGGGAAGAAAATTTTCATGGGGCATTTAAATAGCTCAGGAAACCCAGGCCAGGTGGCTCAGTTGGTTAGAGCATTGTCTTAATGTGCTGGGTTTGTGCATTTGATCCCTGGCTGGGGCACGTGCAGGAATCAACCAGTGATTGCATGGATAGGTGGAGTGACAGATGGATGTTTCTCTCTCTCAAAATCAATCAATCAACTAATCAATCAATCAATAGCTCAGGGAATGGAAAGGCCAAGGCAAGTAGGTCATGTTGTTACCTGAAAGGGTCTGCAGAGGTCGGGAGGTAGTGAAGTGGAGGGAGAGGAGTTGGCGTGGGGAGAACTTAGTATGCTGGTGACAACTCTGCCTCTCCCCAGGACAGGAGGCTGAGAGGAGCGTGGTGGCATGGCCAGCCCAGCCCCCCTGCTTTCAGGGAGTGCCGTCATTTCCCAGAAACCTCGCTGGCACAAGCAGTCCTTCCAAAGTGCATGACAGCTTCAGTTTGGACAATTTATGCTCATTTCACCAGGGGAAGAAATGGATTTACAAAGAAGCAACCAAGGGTGTTAAAGAGGCATCTGAGAAGGCAGCCAAAAATCTGGGCCGGGGGCAAGAACACCGGCTTTCTGGGCTGCAGACGACTGTCCGCCGCAGTTGCGCAGGCCGGCAGGAAGCCCACGTTTTCTGTGTGTTTGGACCAAACTAACACTTACCCTGTGTCTGTTGTGTGCCAGGCAAAAAGCTTCTCCTTTTTACATTTTTAAAAAATTATTTTACATATTTTTGTCCTCTCCTGAGAACATTTTTTTCATTGCATTTAAAGAGAGGGGAAGGGAGAGAAACATCAAAGTAAGAGAGAAGCTTCCAGACTGGTTGACTCTTGTACATGCCCAGACTGGGGATGACATGTGCCCAGACCGGAAACCGAAGTCCAACCTAGGCATGTGTCCTGACCTGGAATTGAACCCACAACTTGTCGATTATGGGATGATGCTTCAACCAACTGAGCCACACCGGCCAGGACAAGGCTTCTCCTTACAAGTTTCATTTGTCAGGAGGTGCTGCCGGAGAAGGTGGCGTCACCAGCCTCTTCTCAGACAGAACAGGAGAAGAGTCAACGGCTGGCTGGGATCTGTTGTACATACCCTGAACTCCAAGCACGGCGCTGTCTCCCGTAGCCCCAGCTGCCTTGTCCTTGGGCTCAAGAAACGTCTGCATATGAGCAGAAGTTCAAGAGGGCGCACGCTCATCTTATGAGCACACGCTTGGACCTTCCTACCTTACCGCTTCTAGGGACCACAGGAAAGGGCTTCCAAGCCAGATCCCAAATTCAATGCCATTTCACTAGCCCAGATTCCCTCAGAAAATGCCACAACGGGGGATACAAACTTTTATATGCTTTATTGATTCAGGGGACTAACAAGGCAGCATTTGGTCAGTTAAGAAAGGCACCTCATTGAAAATACACCACAGTGCTGTCGAGTGATCCCAGTCACAGGATTTGAGGACAGGAAGGGCGATCTTTGGACGATGTTGCGTAGAACACTTGCTTATTTATTTAAAGGGTCCTGTCACACATCATGGATGAAAGAAGGCAAGAGCGTGGGGCCGTGGCACGTGCCGGGTAGCTGCTGAGCGCTTGCCCAGGAGGTCAGGTGGACTGGTAAATCACTGGTAAGTCGGGAAGGGAGTGGGACCAGCCTGTCCCACCCTCCCTGTGACTCCTGTAAACTTGATTTGCTGGGCCACTGCTCCTGTGAGCACACCCTGTATCTCTTTCAAATGCGGAGATCGTTTTTGATCCCACGGTGAGGGGAGCCAGCATCAGCAGTCCAACCCCTCTGTCCCAAGCCGATGGGACGACAGTTTGATTCCAGCTTCCCTGGGCTGGCAACCCATGGGGTTCTGAGATAAAGGCCGAGGACTCTGGCTTCAAAAAATATTGTCACCAGTCCAGAGTAAATGAGAACTTGATTTCTCAGAAATAGTACTACACCTCCCTATTTCTACTTATACCTTCCAATCAGTCTTCAAAAAAATTAATTCCTCATACTTTTTAAGACTCCTACTATATAGAAAAGAAATCGCTTCACTACAACACTACTGTTCTTCCAGTATTTTTCTCGAGCCCTTCACCACTCTTGACTCTCTGTCCTTACCCTGACCACCCCCGCCCCCCTCTGCCCAGCACCTAAGAGCAGGGATCACGCCGCAGGGTGATGAGCAGTGGTGCGGTCTCGCCTGGCCTTCTGTTACTAGGCTGAAATAGAGAGGAAAACAAGAGAGAACAAAATGGGTTTTTAAAAACCAAGTAAACATCAGAGAAGGCTGGCATGCTCGCCCCAGCAACCAAATGCATTAAACACTGGACATGTTTCTGCCAGATGAAAGCTCTCATGCTTGCTGAGTTTGAGGCTCTGGAATTAAATGAAGCAAAATCAACCCCTAACCAGCCCCCAAAAAGGCATATGCATCCCCCACGATGTAGTTTCCACCAGCAGTCCAAGTATCACACACACGCGTATGTGCGGGTACGCACATGTGAATGTATGTGGCTGGATGACAAATATTTAAGCAAGGATTGTGCACATTCAATTAGCAAACATTCGAGGCCCTCAAATTTGAGGTCAAATGCCTGTAACTGTCCCCGGTCAAAGGGGAGTGGACTGGAAGATTCATGAGGCTACCTTCATCCAGAGGAGAATCCCAGATCCCTGCAGACGGAACTGACAGTTTTGGTTTCACTCCCTTCCCTTGTCCATTCCCAGAAGTCATGTGCTTCCCAGAAACACCCCACACCAGATGGGGTGGAGTTAGTTTACAGCCAGGGAAAGAAGGCAGAGCAGAGCCAGCAGACACTCACTTGAACCAGACAAAGAGAGAAGCAAGATGGCCACGTACCCACGCCCAGCTTCCACGTGGGCAGAGGATACGCCCGCTGGTAGTCCCACAGACAGCAGGAGAGCTCAGGCCAGGTGGAGCCGGGGCACTCTGGAGTCACTGCACTGAGTCAGCAGATTACGCCAGGGCAGGAGGCGTTATTTACTGGACCTGCCACAGATTTTCTAATGGTTTCTCCAGAGGCTGTTGCTTTTGTGGCCCCTCACAGCAGTCTGCTTAATTCATCCGTCTGCCACGAATCAAACCAGAGACCAAAAGGCACAGCACAGAACCCAGGGAATGCTTTATAGCTGGGGAGCAGAGGTTTGGCATAGAAGTTAATCACTGTCATAGTTAATTTTATATCTGGGTGATCTTTTCTCAGGGAGTCTGTGGCCACCATCATCATGAAGTAAAGGGAGAAGGACTGGGTCTGCAGGGGAGAGGGTTTGGGTTTGAAAGGTCTGTATGTGACTCATCTGAGTTTCAAATCCTGGAGAGGGGCTGGGCTTGAATACATGCTAATCGAAACGTCTCCAAGAATAGGCTTCCTTCAAATCTGTTTTGGTCATCCTTGGAATCAGAGGCAAATATTAAAAATAAAAACAAAATCCACTTTGGGGGTGTGGATTGGCTGCTCTCCGATGCCCAGCCTGGGTGTTCAGAAGACAGCCTAAACTGAAAAGGATCTCTCATCTGGTTTAATTCTTTGGCCACAATTCAGTTTTCAAACTCAGGTCCCAAAAGATTCCTACTTTACAGAAACGTGATGCAGATCACAAAAATATTCCAGCTTGGCTTGGCATTTCCTATGATACCCTTTTCCAGTAATTTCTGGGATCTGAAATGTTAAGTACCCTTTGACTCCTATTTAGGGGGGAAAAAAAAAGCCAATGTTTCCTGTCCACACACTGACTCACGTGGTTTTTCATTGTGGGTTAGGACACAAGTGGAATTCATTGCCAACAATCTGCCATCAGGAACATTGGTCCTGCCTGACTACACTTGACCCTGGATTTCTAGCCAGCTGCTTGAGACAGAAAAGATACCAGGGGTTTGGGGTACCTGCCAGGTCCCTGAGTTAGTTTATTTTGGTCAAAAAATAAAATCAAGGGTATGTCTAGAGAAGTAAACAGCTGGTAAAGCAGCCTCGCCTGTAACTGAGAAAGTAGGAGCATGTACACACACCGACACCAAACCACACACACAGATGAGATGAGAGCTGCCCACACACCAAAGATACATCAGGCAAGTGCTTTTTAATCAGTACATCAAACCACATTCTTGCTGGCCTGAGGAAGCTCCCTTCTGCCTGGTCTGCCATTCCCACCCACTCCCTCGACAAGGATAGGAGGAAGAAAGAAATGCCTTTTTAGACGCAACATTAGATAAACATAACCAGGTCTTTACATGTGGCTTTGGAGAAGGCCGCTAGGATGCTCGCAAACACGACGTCAGGGGTCTGGGACGCGTCGATGGTGGAGTGGATCCCCCGTTTCCTGTAGTACTCCACCAGCGGGGTGGTCTGAGTGTGGTAGGCCTCCAGGCGGATTTTCAAGGCCTTCTCATTATCATCAGACCGGTGGACCAAGGGCTCCCCGGTGATCTGAGAACAGGAAGAGGACAAGAAAAGGCCGGGACTGTTAGCAAAGGTTTCCTTAGCCAATGCCAGAGGCAGATCTGAGATGCTGTCTGATCCCAAAGTCCATCAGCGGGAAAGACATCGACAATCCAGACCCTCTCCAATCAAGAACTATAAAGAGCTTCACCACCCCCAGCAAGCTGGTCCCAGGAGCAGACCAACTGCCCAGGGAAGTCAGGGAGCCTGAAACAGCAATGCTGCAGGAAGGGGCTTGTAAGAGGAGGACAGGCAATGCTCTTCTCTCAGCTTTTGCTCATGCTCCTCACCTTCCAAGACGAACATTTCTAGGTGCAAAAGCAAGAATGCTAGAGGCCTTCACACCAGGACAATACATCAAAATCAGAGCTGCAGCAGCAATTACAACCTTAGCTGTCTGAGGACACTGTGTTTTTACTAGGGTGTCAGCCACCAACATTCTGAAAGTAGCAAGTGACATGCACAAGAACTCTGAATGGTAGAACTGCTAATTCTGTGAAATGTGGCTAAATTAACACAATGGCTTTGGACCCTGTATGACCTGATGAACTTGTCTCCTAGGCAAAGGTAAATCCAGGAAATTCTCGTCATTGCCGGCATGCTCTAAACATATGAAAGACTATTTATGGCAAACGTTACCGTGAACATGCATGAGCCCCTCCCTTTCACACCTGCAAACTACTGAAGACTGCCATGAAAATTTGGTGATGAAAATTTGATTCTAGCCAAAATATTCTGAATTTGTAGGGCACAGTAGAGTCACTAGAGAGAGAGGACATTCTTCCAAGGCAGGTCAGCAAACTCCTCTTTGGCACTATCTTCTCCACCCTGCCTCTAATTCTTGGCTTCCGGCAGTCTTCTCCTGACTAGTCGACCGTTTAGGTTACTGTCATCAGAAAGGTGCTGCTCTGGACAAAAGACAGGTACAAACTGGGCAATGGGACGTAGCTGGCACTGGCAGCCACCTCAAGGTCAAGCAATAAGCCACCTGGGGAGACACTATATAGATGAGCCACAGCCCATGTGACTTATGTGACAGTTCTATTTCTCATGGTTAAGTTAGTAATACTGGCAGGATACAGGGAAGATGGAAAAACAAAGAAAGCAAAAGAAGAAAGGGGAAGGGAAGGAAAGGAAATTTCCTAGCCTGATTCTACATACATCATCTTTCATGGGCTCCTTTGGGGGGTTGAACTCCTCGTGGTAGGAACGGCCACTCACAGGGTGAATCAGCCTGAAAGACAGCAAATGAACACAAGTCAGGTGGCCTGAACGTATCCCGACCCATAGCAGTTTCCAAGATGACAAGCAGAGACAGAGAAGCTGGATGCAAGGACCTTAACCTAGCAGAGAACGTAGCTGTAGGCACCTCGTGCTTCAGATAACCGGACTCGTGCATGAGTATGTTTTCTATTTTGACCCAACATTAAATGCGGGTCTGGCCAAAGAGGCTGGCGTAACTACCTAATTCAGGACTTCAAAGAGGATCTCCGGTACTGGTCTCACACAGCCATTCATTCTACTCACCCATTTATTCAACAAGCATTCACTAAGTGCCTAGTCCGGTTTAGGCCTTACGCTGAGTCCAGGGGCTACAGAGCAATGAGCCAAGTTCCCTGCTCGCACCAGTGCTTAACTCAGTGGGGGAGACAAACGTGGAGATGAACAGCTTAGAAAAACCTGATAACCCTTTAACAGAGGTTTGTACAAACTGCTAGGGGGGACAGAGGACAGAGAAACCAACCTGATTTTCTAACCTCGCTTGGTTATAAATCCAGAAAGGTGCTGTTGGAAAAACATGTCCTATGGATGCAAACACCACCAGACAATGCAGCACCCATTTCTGATCACGTACAGCACGGGTGGCAAACACAAGGCCCATGGACCGAATCTGGCCCGGCACCTTGTTTCTACTCGAGGCAACACTGAGCTCTGGCTTAACTGTTAAGGAGTACTTACATTGATACAGTCCTAACATTACATTCGGCCCTTTGAAGGCAACTGTGAGGCCGATGTAGCCCCTGGGGAAAGTGAGTTTGACACTCCTGAGATAAAAGAGAGCCCAACCACTAAAGGGCAACACTCAAGGTGATGGGAAGGTCATGGAACAAGGAGCCCAATAAGAAGCACTTATCTGGCACTGAATGCATAGCTGGTAGCCGCATTGGTGTTGTGCCCCCTTTGGCAACAAGCCCGTGTTCCCGACGGGACGAGACCATGCCACGGGAGCCCAGAAACGTAAGAAGGGAAGGAGGCAGGCCAAACACAGCTCGGCAGCCAGGGCTCATTTGCTCAGGTTCATGTGGTTTCCCAATCCCGTGCCAACCAAGGTCTGCCTATGTAACTGACGGCAGCTCTCAGGGTCTATTAGGCCAGAGCATTCCAACATTTTTCACCTCTTTGCAAGCATGGAAACACAGTACTCAAGGTTCTTGCTCCTCTAGGCCTGCCCAGCTGCTCTGATGGCTGAGGAATCAATGTCTCAGCTCATCAGATAGGAAAGTCTGTGTTAGACTACCAAAGCCACAGCTGAATAAAATGTGATGTGTTTTAATGACAGTGTATTTTTCAGGGGTCAAGTGGTCTGTTTATAGCACAGGTGGGTTCATTTACAGCCCCGGAGAAAGGGGTGAGGTGGCGGCAGAGCAAACTAGCTGCACTGAGTGGGCCTGAGACTGTAAATGTGTAACTCTAGGATGGGTCCTCCTTTATTTCAGCTGTTGGGGGGGGTGCTCATCTGGTGCACCATTGGGAGACCCAGGGACAGGAAGAGTGAAGGCCGTTCGATTCAGCTATAGCTTTCCCTTTGGGAAGGGTGGGGCCGTGAGATAGGGGCTCTGTTTCTTCACTTTCTGGAGAGCACAGTGCACACAGCAGCCAGATGGCAATAAACTTGACTCCCTCCTCTTCACTTCTCTACAGCTCTTGCTCACTCCCAGATTCCCTCAGCCCTCCAGTTATACACAAGAGTGTTCCTTCCCTGCTCACAAACATCATTTTAAGAGGAATGCAAGGCTCATTCCTTAAAAGGAAAGGAAAAGAAAGAAAGCCCAATCTTCAAGTTCTCAAAATGGAATTGGTCTTAAGTACCAACCAAAACAGCTCTATGAGTCACTGAGCTGGGCCTGGAGGCGGAGGTGAAGATGTGGCGGGATAAGGGCTGGGAATCTGCGGCAGCCGCTATCTTGACTGCCACACTTCAGACACCTGTATTCTCACCCACAAAATGGGGATGAGACATCAGGCTAACGGTACCAGAGAACCAACTGGTAAGATCATTAGGATACCAGAGAGCCAACACTGAATAAGTTAAAACCCCAAGCCACCAACCATACTTATTCAAAAAATAAAAATAATGACTCAAATTTATCAGACGTGATAGCTGAGCTAATTGAGAAGATAGCTACAGTGGGGCCCTTACCATGTCAGGTTTAAATAAGATCCACACTAAACTGCTGGTTCCTGACTTTTACTGCCGGCATTGTGGACCAAGAGGTAGAAAGCAGGCTTCTGGTGTCAGTTCTGTTGCTGATCTGCAGAGTGAACTTGGAAAACACCAGTCTGGCTGTCCCATTTCCTCCACCTCGAGGGAGGGGGTCACACTAAACCACTCACTTCCAAACCGACAGACTGGGTCTTGTCTGTTCTGCCCTCTACGGCAATCCTGCACTTTGTGTTCAGAATCTCCGTTCCCTACCAGCCAGCCTCAGTTAGTCTCCATCACTCCACATGGGGGTCAATCAGCCTGCTAGGTGGGGTCCTTGTCTGTTTCTCCTTTCCCCCAGTTTAGCCGGTATGCCAGGACCAAGCTAGTGTTCCTAGAATATTGTTTTTGCCACAGTACCTAGTGGCTTAAGAACATGCCACGATTCCTGACTCTGTCATCTCTGTCTTCCTCACCTCAGCAGGCCTTCCCCAGTCTAGCTCCCCTCCTACCTTCCCAACATCTCTCATTCTACACCCAGTCCCCCGACCGGTCCCCCAGCTCCGGAGAGATGTCCTCCCACTAGCCTCGGCTGGAACCCCTCCCCCAAAGAACATTCATTCTGGCCTCTACTCCTTTCTGGGAAAACCACCAAAATCCTCTCTATCTAGGAAGGTCAAGTTTGACATTACACCTCTCCTAGGTGGTCTTCTTTCTCCCCACCAGACCATCTTCTTGGACTTCCCACTGCACGAAACAGCCTAGGTGTTGTGTATGGTTTGTAAACTCTCTGAGGTCAGAGACGGGTGTCGTACTGTTCTCCTATATCCTCTCCTGCTCCCTGCCCCAGAGCCCAGGACCGTGCTGGGCACAGAGAGGGTCCTCAGGAAGTGGCTGATTGAATCAAAGGCCCGCAGCATCACCGAGTACTGCTAACGTCTGCTGTGCACACCAGGGCCCCCCACCCTGGTGACGTCCTGCCCTGTCAATCCTACTGCTTCCTGGCCCACATCAACTCTGTCTACTCTGTGCCAGGGTGGACACAAAGAAATAGCAGTTCCTGCACTGAAGGAACTAGAAACACAAAACCTGGACATTTGAAAAGAAAATTAATGTAAGATGATCGCACTGCATCTAACAGAGCCACACAGGAAGACGCCTCTAACACTCCCTCTCTGGTCTGTTGACAAGCCTGCCTCTCTCCCTGAGATATGGACGGCAAAAAATGTTCAACCTCATCAGGAAATTAAAGTACCACAACTTATAATAAGAAAGCAGTTTCCCCCTAATTAAATCCAAAATTTTACATGTACTGTGATGGTCACAGCATCGATCTGACTGTGAACAACCAGAGGAAACATGGATGAACGACGAAAGTGGAACAATTAAGTGCACGGTGGTTCATCTGTGAAATGTGACACAGAAATTAAATACCGCAGTCACAGAGGTCTGGGTTCCTGACACAGGTGACTGCCTCCACGAGATCCGTGAAAATGACGCGGGGACAAAGAAAGCTAAAGCGCACAATGAAAACGAGACTGTGGGGAGCTGCGGGCGGCTGAGCGCTTCCAGCCCAGTCCTGAGAGGCACAGAGCAGACACAGAGTGGAAGGCAGAAGAAGGAGAGGAGACACGCCTGAAGCAGTAGCCATCTTTTGGGACATACTTGTTCAGAAGCAGAAGCATTTCTGTGTTCCGTGTTGCCTACTATAGAGAAACAAGCACTTTGTTTTATTTTATTATTTATTTTTTTTTAAGAGAGGAGGAGAAACATCAATGTGTGGTTGCCTCTCGTGAACCCCTACTGGTTGCCTCTCGTGAACCCCTACTGGGTTGCCTCTCGTGAACCCCAGGTCTCGTGGACCTGGCCCGCAACCCAGGCATGTGCCCTGACTGGGAATTGAACCTGAGACCCTTTGGTTCACAGGCCTGCACTCAATCCACCAAGCTACACCAGCCTATTTTATTTTATTTTTTTAAAAGATTCTATTTATTTATTATTTATTTATTTATTTATTTATAGAAATAGGGGAAGGGAGGGGGAAAGAGAGGGAGAGAAACATTGATGTACAAGAGAAACACTGATGGGTTGCCTCTCACACACCCCAACAGGGAACCTGGCCTGCAACCCAGGCATGTGCCCTAACTGGGAAACGAACCGGTGACCTTTAGGTTTGTGGCACGTCACCCAACCCATGAGCCACACCAGCCAGAGATAGAAACAAGCACTTTAAAACAAAACACACAAAAACCCCACAGTGGTTGTGGCTAAGGTGGCTGTAGCATGAGCAAATTTTCTTTCATTTTCTAAACTTGGTATAGATTGTCATACTATTTTTACAACAAAAAGCCTACAGCAAGATATGGCAACTCCAACTTAAATCAGATTTTTAAAAGCACTAAAACAGAGGTACACAACAATAAAAATAGAAAAAAAATATAAAAATAAAACAGCAGTACACACATAAAGAAATGACCATTTCTTATGCACATACAATACATAAGGCTCTGAATTACACAGGTGTTATCTAACCTGCAGAATAGTTCTGCAGACAGGTATTATAACCCTCTTCCAAAAACGAGGAACCAGCACTTGCCGAGAGTCAGAGTAGAAGGGCGACAGGCTGACAGGCTGACTCCAAACCCCTTGCTCTTCTTTCCACATCCCCACCCATGTCACCACTTCAGCAGATGTCACCAATAAAATTAATCCACGTTGAAATGGCACTAAGCTTCCTGATTAGGACTAGGCAAGAGCAGGGTCTGACTAATGTCTGAAGAAGCAAGAAAAGAAGGGACCTTCTGGGGACAAATACCTTCCTGTGATTCTCCGGATCAGCAGTGAGTCTGGGATGCGGAACTCGATCACAGAATCAAGCTTCTCTTTCCTCTTCTCCATGAGGCTGTCAAGCTGTAAAAGAGTGTGTGTCCCACCTAAGCTACCAGAGTTTGACCAGACCCACTTCCCTCAAAGGAATTAAGAGATTAAGGGCCAGAGTTCATTATCAAGCAGTGGTGACACAAAACCAACCCACTCACCATTTCTGCCTGCCTCACAGTCCGAGGGAAGCCATCTAGAAGAAAACCATTTTTGCACGGAGGGGTGTCCAAATTCTTCTCAATGAGCTCCACTACCATTTCATCACTCACCTGGAAGTCAAGAACAAAAGAGCCTTGGGTTTAAATAAATTAACTAGGTGACATTTAACACAATTCCCTGGTCACAAGTTGGTGTCCATACAACCTGACTGCTGCAGGAGACAGTAGTGGTTGACCAGAATGTAGAAACCTTCCCACTTTCCCTGTTTAACAATTTTGATTAGGCTCACAGTAGAGAGACCCAGGCCACCCTGGACAGGAGGCATCAGAGAAGTTCATTGAATAGGCAAGTCAGGATTAGAACCAAGGAACTCAGGAGCCAGCCCAACACACCCTGAGCCTCTCTGAAAACCCCAAATGAAGGCCCTTCCCAGCTTTCAAAAACTGGTTTCCTCCTGGGCCTTCAGAAAAAAAAAGTTCCCTGCAAGTATTGCAGGGAAGGCTGCCCATCTCGGCAGCTAATGCTTTTATCTCCTGGGACCAGCTGCAAACGTGGGGGCAAAGTATAAGCTCTGCAACTAAGTGAAGACTGAAGATAAGTAATCTCATTGCCACATCCCAACTTTTTCTCAGTACAGGATCTTTTGCCAAGACTCAAAGTCCAGAATATCTAGCTCTCTGGCCTGATTCAAGGCCTCGCTGACATGAAGGGAAAGCTGGAGGAAAAGGGCAGGCAGGGGTACCCTTCCATAGAGGCACTGACTGCAAAGCCTGATGGGAAGGATTAATTCAGGAGTGGAGGCAAAGCCCAGCACCCTCCTTAACCAGCATGCTAAGTGAGTTATAAAAAGGCCAGAGGGCCAAACAAAAAAATGACTTCTAAAGGTGATTTGCAGAGGCCAAGTCCCAGAATAACTCAGTTACAATTAAGTTCTGGCAGTAATCAAAGAAGATTTAGTAGATAATAGATTGCATTTGTTTAATCAGATTAACTGGACTAAGAACTAGAGAAAATACTATTAAATCCCCCAAATAGGAAGGATTATGTCTGTCAAAAGCAATTCCCGTTAGAGACACAGAACAGAATCACAAAAGAAGTTCGAAAACACTCCACGGCTCCTTGAGTTCTCTCTTTGGCACATCCTCGAGTTTTTACCTTGGGAAGGCAGTTTCATTTTTGACCCTAAACATTGGGTATAGTACTCAATGCATCAGCACAAAGGGATCTCAAGAATACTATGAATAAATTACATGCCATAAATTCAGAACAGACCCAGCAACCTGCTACTCTGAAGTTCATGGCATGTGCCAGTTTGTTAAAACACCCCGCAGCACAGGGCCAGCCACCAGAACTTCCTGTGAGGACGGGCATGTGCCAGGTCTAAGCCGGCAGGCACACATTTGAAATGTGGCAAGTGTGACCGAGGAACTAAAGTTCATTCCAGTAGCTGCACGTGGCTACCATTCTAGGCAGTGCGGGTCTAGACTCTGAGGAGCATCCACATGCACTGGCACCACCACACCTACCAGTTTCCCGGCATCCATGGTTGCCTTCAGCTTTTTTCCCAGCTCGGAGCCAGAAGCCACCATGGCCCTCAGCATGTCCCCAGTGGCCAGATGGCAGACACAGAAGTTTTTGGCCAACTTGGGTGCCTGTGGAGGAAGAAAAAAACCCAAAATACAGTTATCACTGCAGGCCCTGGGGTCAGACCTCCTGGGTATGAGCCTGGCGCTGCTGCTTATTGGCTGTGTGAATTGTGGCAAATGCCTACTTCCTTACCTATAACAAGGATAAAAGTACTTTATATTATATTCTAACATATAACAATTACAAAGTTATAATAAGAATGACATAATACATGTAAAGCACCTAGCATGCAGGAAGCCATCCTATTAGCTTTTTTCCCTACTTCCACTACGCACGTCAGTGACACGTGAGCCTCAGTTTCCCTATTATATAAGGGACGAATCAAAAAAGCAGTATCAATACTTCTTCATGTGGTTGCTGTGAAGTTTAAGGGAGTGCATGTATGTAAAGCACAATGCCTGGCATGTAATGTGTTGAATGAGTATTTGTAAAAGGATTGGATGTGAGACTGTCCAGTGCTGTGGCCAGTGGCCTGAGAGGCAGAAGGGGCAAGGTGAAGAACGGAGGTTTCCCCCTGACAGTTCTTCCCCGTCCCTCAGTAGCTGCATTATCTTGGTCAAATCCCTTAACCTCGCAGAAGCTCGGTTTCCTCATCTGTTTCAAATGAAGGCCGAAAGGCTCCATCAAGGAAGGCAGCTGTGAGGATCAGATGGGACGTGTGTGAAGAGTGCCTGGCAAACAGTAAGCACTTACTCTTAGTTTTAAGAAGCAGTACAGCCTTTTCATTAAGAGCATCAGACTTGAGAATCAAACAGCCTGGGTTTCAGACTTCAGGTCTAACAATGACTAGATAGATATGTGACCTGAGAGAAATTGGATTACCTTTCAAAGTTTCAAATTTCCTCTAAGTGAGATGGAGATGGTGATGGGAGCTACATCAATGGGTTGATCCGATTACATAAAATTCGGCCCAGGCAGGGCCAGGCACGTAGTAAATGTTCAGTGAACACTAGCTGTTGCTGTAACACCTGCCCTAAGTCCACATTCATTCATCCAGAAATGAATTTACTCATTCATCATACTGATGTCTCTTCTGAGAACCCTCCTGGGAGCCAGGCGCACAGATGAGCAGGAGATGGAGACCCTGTCCTCTGAGTTCACACTTTGGTGGACTATACATCAGTGAAGACTAGAACAAGAAGAAACCCTGGACAGTTCAACACTGGTTTTGTACCTGCAATCTTCCACCCCCAAAACAAACAAAAAGACTGTAGAACTCATGAGGAACAGAATCAGTTCAAGGACCTTAACACTTTGCTTTCCGGCTCACTTGTTTTATTAAAAAAGGAGGGTTGAATCCTTGTTCAAACCAGTTCTTTGGGAGTTTCCTTAGGTACACACAGTAAAAAC
Source organism: Tonatia bakeri (assembly GCA_004024845.1). Lineage (NCBI taxonomy): Eukaryota > Metazoa > Chordata > Mammalia > Chiroptera > Phyllostomidae > Tonatia > Tonatia bakeri. The sequence goes on from PVIA01000339.1 coordinate 185,394, forward strand.
TTAATAGATGGGGCTCGGTCCAGCAAATTCTGGTTTGTGATCCATGGAATGATTCAGTTCAAGCAAAGAAATGACTTCAGAGAAAAACAGCACACATACAAGAAAGCCTAGCCCTGGCTGGTGTAGCTCAGTGGATTGAGCTCGGGCTGCGAACCAGGCATCACAGGTTCGATTCCCAGTCAGGGTACATGCCTAGGTTGCAGGCCATGGCCCCCAGCAACCGCACATTGATGTTTCTCTCTCTCTCTTTCTCCCTCCCTTCCCTCTCTAAAAGTAAATAAATAAAATCTTAAAAAAAAAAAAAGAAAGCCTTAAAAAGTTTGGAGAGCCAATGAAGGTCAGGACTCTGGACAGTGGTAAGCCTTCTGGTTCTGCAGACTGGCCCGGGGGCCACACACCCAGGGAACTGTGCTTTTCTGCCAGTCTTTCTCCTTGATTGGTGACATTAACTTGGGTGAAAGATTTGGGGGTCATGCTTTTTCAAGGGGAAAGGCTGGCCAAAGCACCAGAGAAGTGCTGTTAGCAGCACGGAACCTAAGTATTCTGTTTGAACCCTCACCGAACCACAGCACTCTTCCAGGTGACTGGATTCTGTAGCTATGTGGAAGAATGCTCCAACAGAGAAGACGTGGCATGGCAGAAGACTAACTCTTCATTCCCTGCTGGCTGCAAGAGAGTCAGTGTGATGGGCTGCAAGGAGCTCAGCCTTTGGAGATTTGCCCATATATCTCCTGGCCAAAGTCCGCAATAGATGCATGACCTTGAGCTAGTTACTCATCTTCTGAGAATCTCAGTTTCCTTGCCAGTCAAGGGAGATAACCTCTACTTCTTAGAGCTTCTTGCGAGGATAAAATGCCTCTTAACTTACCACGTAACCTCCGGCCACAGACTCTTTGAGACTATTTTCTCATCTATAAATTGGGGATATTATTACCAAATTCACTGGGTGGGTAGGAGGAAGAACCAAAGGCTGTTAACAAATTATCGTTCTTGATCTAATCGTGAAAACCCTAGCATTTGTCAGAGTCACTCACTGGCCACTTCCCACTTGGCACTTTTGCACTTTTATGTATTGTTCCCATTCAGTTCATTTTTGCCTCTATACCTAGATTAACAGCAACAATGTAAGATGGTGACTGCTACTCAAGAATCAGTCATGAGTTCAAATCTTGCCTTTGCTACTTCATGTGAATTCTGGGGCAAGATACGGCCTCTGGGCTTCAATTTACCAGTAAAAAGGTATGGATAACAACAGGACCTACTGCCTAGGACTCCAGGCTTAAATAAGAGGACACAAGTAAAGTCTTTGGCTGGGCGTCTGTTACATAATTGAGAAAAGTGTAACTTTTTTGCACATTACATCCCCTCCTTGAGGGCAAGGGCTACCCTCAGCATCTCCAGCACCTTAACTTATCCAGCGAAATGTGCACATGGTAGGAGAAAAATCTAACCTAGGGCAGCAGACAGCAGCAGGAAGAGCGCGAGCTTTGGAGTCATTTGGGTGCAAGGTCTGCCAATTACTTGCTATGTAACCTAGAGAACAAGCCCTCTGAACTTGAGTTTGTAGCTGTAAAAGGAGGAATGAGTGTGGGTCTCACAACATTGAGAGTCACTGCACTGATATAACTGACAGAGCCCCACCTGCAGGACAGCAGTGACTGGCCTTGAATTGGTATAGACTGGACACGTGAAAGAAAACGTGAAGGGGCTGGCAGATAAAACACAGAAGCAAACCTAGGTTTTGGCCTCCCTGTAGGAACATCCAACCCTAAAAGGGAGAAGGAACTAAGGTCATTTAAATAAAATAACAAACCCAGGTATTCTGTGTTGGGAACTGCCCTGCCTGGTTTCAGAAGCTGTAACCCCCCATGGCTAAGGCTGAGTAAAAAGACCCTGGGACCATAAGCCACTAAGGAGACAAAGCTTGTCCTCCCAGCAGGGGTGCAGCCTCTGCCCCCTTTGCTTCACCCTGCTTGGCCCGGCGGATGACTGGTTAGACTGGTTAGGCAATATGGGTAAGATTCCTCAAGGGAGGGACAACTTAAGACAGGCATGGTCGTAACTGGGTCATCAGGGAAGGACTTAGGGGACTAAGAAAAGGGGAGATAGACCCTCACCCCTTGGCTTTGACATAGCCCGAGTCCTCATTCTCTCTGCAAAAAGTCTCCTAATCTCTTGGCTGATGGCATCCCCCACCTGACCTAAGCCTGAAACAACGCAGGAGGTGGGTGCAGCCCTGTGCTGGAAAGGGTGGTTTTCCGGAGGCATCAGGCCTAAGAAAGAATGCATAAAATCCTATGAAACCTGCTTTGCTAAGAACGTCCTCAATTTAAATAATAAGGCTCCAAGCATAAAATAAGTTTGTTTCCCAAAGTTTCTGGCGCTTTGTATCTGACCCTGACTCAGAATAAGCCCTTATAGTTCTTTGAATGTTATATATTGTTTGATCATTACTGCCTGACAATGACCGATGAACTTTATGCCCTGTATTCCTATGCAAATTAAGCCCAATACAAGCCCATTGAGGAACAGGCTCAAGGCCCTTCTCCTCTGAGAGATCAGCCACCTTTCCTCCCCAAGCAGATCATGTCTTGGCAGACTTATTCTCATCTGCTACTGCTGGGGCAGCTCTGCAGGCAGAGCCCCCCCCCCTCCAATTCTGGACACTATAAACATCATCATGTTGATGAAAAAGCAGTTTTAAAATGTTTAAACATTTTTAGTTAATAATTAGAAGTTTTAATAGGAAACAGATTTTATTTCAGTAACACCAACATAAAATACTGAGTTATGCAAGTAAAAAAAAGACGTACTAGTGGGAAGAAATCCAACATCACTGAGCAGGTACTAGGCACTGACCTAGATTAGGGATTTTACATCAAAGATCGCAAACATTTACCAATAGGTGCAGACAGGCAATGCAAATGAATGAAGTTGGTCAAATGTAAGCAGCAGGCACCCAAGAGCACTATACAGGGTACAGGAGGGCACATCTAAAGTGGCCTTGCCACTCAACTGCATGGCACGCCAGAATGGAGGCCCAGAGCCACCAGATGTGACTTCTCAAGAGAAACTGGAGCTCAGCATGTATAAGTGAAATTTCACAACTGAAAGCTGTGTGGTCACCTTATTGTTTTGAAAGTTGACAAGTGAAAGGAACAAATCAAGTATTTATGCTGACTTTTCTACACAAACCATGACAAATAGCAGATGAAAGTTTCTCTTTATAGAAATGGTTCAGCTAATAAGCAAAAAGGGAGTGATATAATTAGAACACCACCACTGTGCTACCCGCCATGAATTCCTGGGCCAGGAGCTGCACACCCGCCGAGACAAGCAGGCCTGATGTGCCTCCTCATGGACAGCACGGCACCACATGCGACGCGGACCAAGGAATTGAACTCAGCTGTTAAGTGTCTGATCAATCTCCCAGTTTACAGGAAAGAGAGGAAAGGGGAAGATGTTAAATATGCCATGGATATACAATAAAAAAATTCCCAGAAAGAGGGACACTACCAGGACAAACAACCCAGTCACACGTACACATGTGCACACGCACACAAGCTCTGGGGCAGCTGTAAGCTACGAGACTTACGGTGATCACATTTGTGAGACAAAGGGAAATATGAACCATATAATAAATTGTCAATTTTTAGGGGATATTGTGCTTGTTTATAAAAAATTATCTTTTACTGAGAGATACCCACTGAAATATTCACAAATGAAATGTTACAATGTCTGGGTGCTGCTTTAAACTAATTTGCGAAGGGGGGAGGGGGAGTGAATGCCACAGCTGACGCTGGCGGGGGCTGGGTAACAGGTATGCGGGGCTCTTCACACTGGCCCACCTTCTTTCATGCATTCAAACTCTTCATCATAAAGTGAGGGAGCCTTTGCAAGCAAAGTGCTGCTGTAGGCTGCCTCTTTGTAACCTGATTTATGAACACTTCTTTCTTTATTTAACTCCATAAAACTGCAACCTCCAGTATTCCCATTGTCCCCAGTATTAAAAGCTGTATTGAGGTTAAGTGACTTGTATAAATCTTACCCTTTCTTCAAGTCCCAGCTTTAATCACATCTCCTCCACTTCCACAAAGCCTCTGACCAGCTCCTACCATACCCACATTTTTATAAGTCAGCGAATAATTTTCTTCAAATCTTCCCGACTACATCACCCTTTACACTGAAATAGATATAAGTTGGTGTGGGGGTGATCGGAGATGGAGATGTATGACTAAGATGAGGGAATCAATAATTATTGAACACCTACTATGTGCCAGGTTGTCACCTAGATACCTACAGGTGCTTTACACACATATATGACATTATCTTCCAAAACTCAATGAACTATGGGCACTGCTTTATCTGAATGCGTAAGGCAGGGGACCTATTTTTCAGGTGAGAACACAGAGGCTTGGAAGTTACAAAGTTTGCTAGACTATATAAAGTCATTGTCCCAGCGCTGGCTGGCTTATTCATTTCTCAACTACTGAAAGTACTAACTTCACTATGAATTAAGAAAAAATAATGAATGACTTTGAGCTACGCCGTTTACACCCACAGCAGAAGTCTGCCAAGTCTAAGGAAGCCTACAGGTTACCTAATAACTGAGGGTGGTAGCGACAGGAAAGAGACTCAGTGTTACTGAGGACAGGGGGATTAGGTAACAGTGAGCTCCAAAGAAGAATCAGCTCAGGCTAAAGAGAATAAAGGGTAAGTGGTCCTTCCTGACCTCGTGCCAAGAACTAAAAAGCAGATCCACAGGAATGAACTGAATCTCCCAGACATCCTTTCCCACCATCCACATGAATCTGTATCCATCCATTTCCAACAATCCCATCAAGTGCCAAGTGATGTGCTGCGTGCCCCAAGATGGTCTGTTTGCCAACACTTGGCAGTCTTCGCAAGTGTAGGAAGAGCAGAGTGGGCGGTCCCCAGAACCCCATTCACTTGGCAGCCCAGACTTTCAAGAATTCCCTCTTTGGAATCTAACAAGCAGGAGCCTGGGGCCTGGGGGCAATGCCAGGCCCAAGGCAGGAAGGGTTGATGAACCAACCTATGGACTTCCAACTCTCAGCCTTAATCTATGGGCCCATTCCATCCCAGACACCAAGTGAGGTCCCACAGTCTGCTAGTGAAGAAGGTAAATTCAGATTCCAATTACTTGGAGCCCGTGGCTCTTGAGATTCCAGGCTCCACAGTCAATTTTGCTAACTTGAGAGAGCCACCTGACTTCCTGGGCCTGTTTTCTGAACTGTAGATTTAGATACCCACACCACTCACTCCCCGCTTAACTGGCTCACGCAGGTCATACTTCACTTCTCTTAGCAGAAGTTTATCTTAGCAGTACTGTACTAATCAGCACATGCCAGCTTCCACTCTGCTCCACGCGATGGAGACGCTCCACCACCTTCAGTCATTAATCATTGTAAGAAACGCTCCCCTACCCTGAGTGCCTGGAACGAAACCCCGGGCAGTTCTCTCCCAAATCGCACGGAATCTGGGATTCCTGCCGTCACTCAAGCTGTAATCTATATGTCTCAGTCCAGTGCTCACCCCACCCTTAAAAACCCTCAGCTTCTAACTCCTTAAGAGATCTAATCAGTCCCTAGATCTCCTAACACAAGACTAAGCTTGGATCCCTCCAGAACTTTAATCCTAATTCACACTTCCACGACCTCCAATTTCGACCCTTCCCCAAACGCCTTGCCAGAACCCCAGACGCCGGCCAGGGCACCGCAGGCAACAGCCCGAGGCGCCGCTCTGGGGCGGTCCGGACCTCCAGCCACCTTGACCTTGGAGTTCCGTGGGCTCCCCTGTCACGCCCGGCCCTACAGCTCACCTGGGTACCCTTTCCGGCCCCGGGCGGCCCCAGCAACACGGCCCGGATGCCTTTAGGATTCTCTGAGGCGGGTTCGGCCGCGGGTACGTTGGGAGCCATGGCTGCCGAAGCCTCTCACTGCTTAAGCCGCTTACACACCTTTCAGGTCCACGGCTTCCAGGCTACCGCGCCACGCAAGTACGCAAACCCCGCTCCCTGCTCACACTGGTTCCTTGCCACGTCTGTCAGTCCCCTTTTCCCGCCCCTGAGCGCGACGGACACCTTAACTTACCAACCACGAGGAGGGAGTAAGGAAGGGGTGGATCAACGTAAACTGGAATGGGGGTGGAGCTCCTGCGGGTGTGTGGAATGGGCGGAGTGGGCGGAGTGGGCGGGAAAAGGTGAAGGCAGAACAGAGGCCCTCTGGGAGTTCTACTTACGCTTTTTGACAGTTAATGACACCGACAACTGCGGCGATCCCGCTGAAATTGCCCGAGAGAGTGTAAATAGCTGAAATCAGTTTTCGTAACAAATTGGCAATATGTATGAAATATCCTTTGGTCCTGCAATCCCACTTCCAAGAATTTAAAGGACATAACCAAGGATGTGTGTAAAGATTTGTGTAACAAAGATATTAACTGTAGCATTTGTAAGAGCCAAAAAGCCCCAAACAAACAAACCAAAAAAACCCAAAAGTGATATCCCAAATGTTCAACGATAAGAGATTGTTTAAATAAATGGTAAAAAATTTGTATACTCCAATCCCCCCGCCCGGCCCTGCCAAAATATTTAATCACATGGGATGTTCACCAAACAAGGTATACAATTGCAGTTACAACAAAACCCCACTTGTGTTTGATAGCTACAAGTGATAGTCTCTGTACAGCGTCATTACATAAGCTTCTTCCCTTCTTAGTGCATTTTTATATTTCCAAAAAGTTCTCTGGTGAATTCTATAATAAGCAGATACTACTTTTATAATAAGCAAATGACTTTTTTTTAAGCCAGGAAAAGGTAGTGTTTCTCAAAAGAGATGACTTTTCTTGGACAGGGAAATAATTTCTACAGCTTTTTGTGTGTGAAAGTTTCGTCCACACCCCCTCTGAAGCAAGCCCTGGAACCCTGGCAGGCCAGCCCCAAGGGCCCCTTTGGACCTCCAGTCCAGAGTGTGATTATGAAACAATTGTGTTTCCTCACAGGCTCAGAGTAACTCATCCCCCACATCCTGGTAATGCATTTGCTAGCCCTTTAGCTTGATCTTTTCTATTTCACCTCACAAAAGAAGTTAACTTCATTCTTCATCTCCACCCTGGACCTCTATAAGGTGTGCCTGACCCTGACTTGTTATGCCCACTTTTCAGGAAGACATGCAGTGACCAGCCCAAAGCCACACAGTAGCAGAGTCACAAGCCTGGGAACAAAAGGGTGGTGCCCTGGCAAGTACAGGGTTCATGGGGGTGAGGGTGAGGGTGGGAAAGCAGGCATATATTGGCTGAAGGAAGCTGCTATGTGGCCAAAATGCACTCCAATCCAAGAAGACCAGAATTTATCAAGGATTTCCCAGGACACTGGGCGAGAGGCCTAGGAGCAGCCTATCCTTTCTACCAGTGATCCCTACAGTGATGTTTACCAGGCATGGACCCCTGAGGAGAAAAGCAACTAAGACTACACATAAATATACACAGTGTAAGGTTTATTTCTTCAAGTTTTTAAAATGTTCTAGGCTTTGGGGCATATTAAGGACCATACAGGGAATATTGAGAGCCCAGGGGAAGGAGGGAGTACCGCATTCATCTTCCACTCAACTACTAATGTTTTAAAGATTTAATTATTTAATTTTTGATTAATTATTTTTATCAATTTTCAATTAATTATTTTTAATTAATTAATTAATTATTATTTTGCAGATATTTTTTAATTAATTAAAATTGGTTAAAGGGGAAAGGACGGAGAAAGAAAGGGAGAGAAATATTGATATGAGAGAGAAACGTCGCTCAGTTGCCTCTCGTACATGCCAATCCATGCATGTGTCCTAACCAGGAATTGAACAAGCAACCTTTCACTTTGTGGGATGATGCCCAACCAACTGAGCCACACCAGTCAGGGTTCAGCTATTTTTTAAAAAACTTTTATTTATTCACTTCTAGAGAGAGGGGAAGGGAAGGAGAAAGAGAGGGAGAGAAACATTGATGTGCAAGAGGAACATCTCAATCTCTTGCCTCTCATACATTCCCAACCAGGGACCTGACCTGCAACACAGGCATGTACCTTGACCAGGAATTGAACTGGCAGTCTTTTGATTCGCAGGCCAGTGCCCAATCCACTGAGCCAGACCAGCCAGGGCTCCATTATTAATTTTTAAATAATAATTGCTACCATCTGCCTATTACTAGGTACTGCCTACCAGCACTGTGCTAAGCACTTTGCACGCATTGTCTCACCTAATTCTCACAGCAAACTAACTAAACATGGGGCAACTTCTTTATTATCTGCATTTTTGAAAGAAAAAAAAGAGAGAGAGAGAAACGATAGGCACAGATGGGTTAGCCTGTGGCTGACTCAGGTCTGTCTGACTGGCTGGTGCCCAGCACTGCTAGTAAAAAAAAAAAAAAAAAAAAAGGCCATTTCGGCACACATGGGACTCACAGTGCAGCTGGGTTCCAGCTAGAGTGATGAGGGCATCTGTGAAAGAGAAGGACCTTGAAGGATACAGAGGATTTGGCTTTGGAGTAGGGGACATTTCAGGCTGAGAGAACACTGGGAGCAAACCCTCAGAGGTAAGAGAGAGCAGAGAGTGTGCTGTGGTTTCTATTCGGTGGGCTTTGGGGAATAGGGAAGTCTCTTAGGTAGGACAATAATGACCAGATTCACATTTTATAAAGATCACTTGCAGGATACACTGGAGAGGAGGGAAAGACATGAATGCAAGACAAACTAAAAAATATTTGCATTAGCCCTGGCTGGGTAGCTCAGTTGATTAGGGCATTATCCCTGTACGCAAAGGTTGTGGGTCCAATCCCCAATCAGGATGCATGCAAGAATCAACAGTGAATCTGTAAATGAATGAAAGAACAAATGTCTGTCTTTCTCTCAAATCAATGAATAAAAAAAAGAAAGGAACTATTTCTGTTAGACACCCCTGCCCCAAAGATGTCCACATCTTAATCCCTGGAACTTGTGACCCTGTTACCTTACGTGGCAAAAGGGACTTTGCAGATATGATTAAGGAAGTATTTTGAGATGGAGAGATTATTCTGGATTATCTGGATGGGCCCAATATAATCACAAAGGTCCCATAAGGATGTGATGGAAGCAGGAGAGACAGAGAAGGAGATGGGATGACAGAGTGGAGCTCGGAGTAGTGGGATTGCTGGCTGGGGACCACAGATCAAGAAATGATGGCAGCTTCTGCAGCAGGAAAGGCTAGGAAACATTCTCCGATAAAGCCTCTGGAAGGGACATGCCTTGATTTCAGCCCCATAAAACCCGTTTTGGACTTTTGACCTCTGGAATTATAAGATAAATTTGTGTTATTCTAAGCCACCAAATTTGTAGTAATTTGTTACAGCAGCAATAAGAAACTAATACATGTTGTTAGGATGCAAGCAACTAGGAATTCACTGGGAGGGCACAGTTGTACAACTAGAAGTCTTAGCAATAGTAGGGGCCAGGGGTGCTTTCATAATCCAGATATCAGGACGGTGTAAGGGGAATTTTTGTTCCCTCCTCCAGCGTTCCATGTGGAGGGACCTGTTTTAGAGTAACACTCTTGCCTCACCCCCTCACCCATCTATCGTCCCCAGAGGAGAAGAGGAGTGACTTATTTGACTGGTGAGTTTGGGGAAAATGAATGGAGTTCAACTCAGCTTTTCTTCCCTCTTTCTCCTTTAGACCTGCCTGGTCACAAGAACCATGTTTTTTTGCCCTCTTCTTTCATGCTCTACATTTCCCAGGATCCTTACAGGGAAGATTTTCCAGTGCTTCCTAGGACCAGGTGGAGGTTAACTTTGGGGTTCAGTGTAAGTAAGCTCACTTATCTATCAGACCTAAAGATGTATCTCCAACTGCTTTGTTAGAAATAGAGGTGATATTATGATTTCCTTCTGTCTCACTTCTACAGCTCTCCCTCATTTGGGTGAGGCTACCCCAAAACCCAACAACAATTCCTTATGGATGCTCTGATTGGAATGACTCAGCTCAACCATTTTCTATAGCTGCGTCATTCTTCTCAAGATTCAAAATATTGGCTTGACTTGGATCCCGTGTTCACCCCTTGGCACAAGTAGAATTCCCCCAAGACTGCTTGGAATGGGAAGTAGTTCCCTAAAAGCAAATGAGTTTCCAAAATAAGAGAGAAAGGCTAATGAGCAGGAAGAAATGGCAGATGTCCTCTGCAGGGAACTGTTACAAAGGTCCAGGAGAAAGGTGATGAGGGCCTGGACTAGGGAGGTAGAATTAATGAAACTTGACACCAGACCAGATGGGGATAAGGATATCTGAGTCAGAGGGCCAGGTGACTGGAGGGTGGGCGGTGGTGCCATTAATATTCATTCCTTAATTGATTCATTCAATATACATTTCCTGAGCTTATTGTGCTTGGTGCTAGGGACCCAAGGAGGTCAGAGTGTCCACCCTTTCAGAACTTGCAGTCAAGAACTTAGGCGATCACAATCCAGTGATGGAGACCATGCTGTAGTGGGGACACACTGGAGGGGTACCCAGCCCAGATTTGAGGGGAAGCGACATCTAAGAGAGATGAGGAGGATTTGCCCAGGGAAGAGGGAGGGGAAGGGAATTCCACACGAAGGTGACTATGCGTGTAAAGGCCTGGAGGCAAGGGAGGTTGGCAAGTCGGGAGAAACCACTGTACTCAACAGAGGAATGCCTATCTTATGTTGTGAAAATATTATATGGCAAAGGGCTTGGGGGAAAAACAGCCACATTTCATCCTACACAAGCTGAAAGGACAGAATCCTGCCTGCCTTCCTGGAAACTGAGGAGGGAGTGCAGACCAGGCTTGACCAGGGGGATGTTCCTGCCCAGGGAATTTGTCCTTTGAGGGAGAGAGGTAAAGGGGTAGAACCTGTTCTTGCAGGGGAGGGGAGAGTCCAGCAGCAGCAGGTGGCCAGTGGTCATCAGTGGTTGTCCAAGGAAGCTTCTCTGGTGCCTCATTGCATTTGGTTCCTATCCATGCTTGAAATTTGTGAGCACCCTGCATTACAGGTTTCCCTAGCTTCCTAAAAGTTAACTGTTCACAGGAAAACTTTTGTGAGCCAAAATGGCATAAAGCAAAGAAACAATTATGATTAATTTATAATGTTCAATATATGGAAAAAATTTGTTGAGCATCCCCAGACCCAAAAATGGGTCTCAGAGATGCGCACAGACACCATTCAATGCTCTGACAGCTGACACAGAGTGTAGTGCCTGGAGAGGAGCTTGGCGGGACCGCGTGGGGCGCAGGACGCCTCTCTCACAGCTCGCTGCAAAACACACTCTCAACACTATTTCTATGTTTCACCTTTTCCCGTCATAAAAGTGAAAATCTTCTTCAGAGCTCTTTTAGTTGGCAAAATAGGTACTTTCATAACAGTTAAGTGGTAGGTCGTGAACTTTCAAAAAGTGGAGGATACCTCTACTCAATGAACCCCACTGAGAGCCCTGATTGGTACAGAGCCTGGAGAAGGTCGCCTGGCTGGAGTTACAGATCGGGAAGGGAAGGGGAGAAAAAAGAGGCTGGGGAGGCAAGGACCATGGGAATTTTCCTGGTTGCTTCCCCTCCAATAAAAGAAGGGATGCTCAGGGGGACAAGCTCCCTTCCTGCCTGCCTTTGGATGTTGAGGGAGGATGCAATATTTAGTCATTGCATGTAACAGCCATCTGGGGCCATGAGGGGAGAGCAGACAGGCTGACCCAGAGTCTGGCTTCACTGAGCTGCTGAGCTAACCGGTGTATCATCTTCCCATAGAGTTTTTGTGATGGAAAATAAACACCTAATGTTCAAGCCACATTGATTTGGGTATCCCGGGACCTGTCGCTGAAAGCACCTTAGGTGACATTGCAAGTTACCTAACCCCTCTGGGCCTCAGTTTCTCTTTGCAAAGTGTGGATGGTGATGCCTGCCACACAAGATCATATTTCAATAGAGAATGAGGTAACAGATGTGAACATTTAGCACAATGCCTTACTTATGGCAAATGCTCAGCAAATGGTCACTCTTGCTACCTGCATCAAAACCATGGAGAAAATGAGTTTGTCCTAGGAGAGGATAGAGAGAAAAGGAGGAGAATGAACACTAATTGGTACAGAGCCTGGAGAAGGTCGCCTGGCTGGAGTTACAGTTCATTTCCCCTGGCTGGGGAATGAACACTTGAGGGGAAATAGGTAGTTAGCCAAGGAGTCAGAGAATGATTAGAGAGATAAGAGGAAAACTTGAAATTTCATTCTATCCACCACATCCTTTTTCATCTGGAAAGCTCCTACTCATCCTTTGAAACCCAGTTTAAAGATCCCCTTCTCTGTGAAGCCTGCCTGGACACTTGACCCGCAGCCTCACACTCCGAGTTAGTTGTCCTGATGCTCAGGCCCCCACAGCACAGCCTTCTTCTTTTGCACTTGTCACCATTTACTGTGATTTTCTGCTTTTGTGTCTGTCCCCTGTCCCAGACCATGAATGAACCCCCTGAGAGCAGGGGTGCCCTGACTAGATCTTCTATTCTTAGTGTGGGGCCAGGCAACTAGTGGTAATAAAAAAAACCCTAATATTCGATGATCGATCACCCTGTACCAGGCACTGTGCTGAGTGCTTTACACATAGCAAATAACTTAATCCTTATGAAAACTTTATGAGGTAGGTGCTATTATTAGTTCTCCTTCAGGAATGAAGAAACGGAAGAACCGAGAGGTTAAGTAACTTGCCCAAGGTTATTGCTAGTAAATGGCAGAGCGGGGCTGCAGACTCAGGTGGTCTGGCTCCCTCGCCTGTGCTATAACCACTGCGATGTATTGTCTCTCATATGTAGCGGGTACTGATAAACACTTGTTGATTGGAGTGATAAGAAGTGTTACCAAAGCCAAAAACAGAGTTTCAAGGAGTATGTTAGTCAGCTTCAGCTAAGTCATGCTGCGATGATAGATAACCCCTAAAACACCAGCCTACATGAATAGGTTACATATCCATGGCAGGTCAGCTATGGTTGTGCCCTCCATCAGGGATGCTGGCTGAAGGAGCAGCTCTTAGCTAGGACAATGTTCCCAGGGGAGAGTGAAAAGATACATGGGGATAGTATGTGCTTGCACTAGCAAGAGCATGTGGTGTGCATCTTTTCCCAACTCCGTGCTCGATGATGTTACGTTAGTAGCTTGAAATCAGTTATGGTGGGAGTTTTCATATTGTAGGAACTGGTGAATTAGAGAACATTTTGTTGAACGTTTACCAGCACAGCACTGGAAAAGGACAATGATGTTAGCCTTTAGAACTTCTGCCCAGAAGTGTAATAGGTCGTGGAAATGCCAAAGCAAATCTCATGGCCAAACTGTAACCAAGGGACTCGGGAATATACTTCTCCTGGGAGGGGCCCAGGGGAAGGAGCAGTGGATGTTTCTGAACAATAATACGATCTGGAGCAAAGAGATGGAGGCTGAGGAAAGCACCTTAGATTTGGCCTCAAAGGGTTTGTCCATGACCTTTAACAAGGGAGCTGTGTCAGTTGGAGGTTGGGGTGAGGGGTGGATTGCGGTGGGTGACACATGAGTTGAGATTCCTCATTCTTGAGGCTATTCAGGGGAAGGAGGGAGACAGGCGAGCTGGTAACCTAAGGGGTAGCCAGGTGGAAGGCAAAGTGTCTTCTAGAAAGAAGCAGCCTGCTTATGGGAGGGCTGGAGTGTCAGTTTTAGTATTAACTAACCTCTTTCTGCAAATGCTGTTTTTCTACTTTCGTGCCAGGGACAACACTAGAAAAGGCAAAGAACAAAAGAGAAAGAGTCTCATTTGAGGGTTCCCATGGCTGAGACCCCAACCTAAGGACAAGAAAAACAGAAGAAACTGTCAGTTCCCACCTGCCAGAAACGGAACTCCTTTGCTCAGAGGGAAGAAGAGAAGGCAAAGTGCTGAACTATTACAGGTGAATGAGAAGTGGGTCTTGGGGGTGGCCTCTCCCTGCCCTCAGGGTGGGTGGCATGTGGAGTGGCAACGATAGGATTCTCAGACAGGTGTGGGACATCCTAGAAGAGAAGAGGACCTATCACTTTTTTAGAGGCAGGGGGCCAGTGTGAGGGCCCATGAAATCACAGGACCACAGAGACCTACCCCCACCCCATGATGCAGAGCAAGGGCCTGAGACATCCCCCAGGCCCCCTCATGGCTCAGTGTGCTGCAGGGGGTAGCAGAGTGTGTTGCTGCCCATTGTGGGTTGGAGGACGGTGGGGACCAGCAACCCGTGTACTAAAAGAGGCCTTGAAGAGGGTGCCTGTAGACTGATTGAGGCAGGATGGTGAGAAGCTAGGAAAATTCCTTGGCAAGTGGAAGAGGGAAACTGAGACAGAGAGCTGAACAAACTGGCTGAGCAATTCACAGCCAGATACAGAAGGTCCCTTCCCTAGAGATAGCATCTAGGCCTCAGTTGTATTTAGGCCTCACGCCCAGAAAAGCAGCAAAACCAGGTGGGCAATGCCAGGACCAGCTGCAAGGACTAACACAATGATTAAAGACCTCCTGCCCTGGCACTGACCAATCAGTGGAGACCATGACCCTGAAAGAGCACACCTGGAAAACTGATGAAGGTTCTACTGAAACCCTCCCCGTGAGACCTCGCGTAAGATTCCTGCCTGCAAGAGATAGAGCCTCAAGACAAAGGACCCATGCTCTTGCTCTCCCTCTGGGGAGCAGCTGTGCCACTCCCTGTCCCCTCTTCTTCCCTCAAAGACACACATCTCCTAAACTCTAAGGGACCCCGAGACTCAGAGGAGCAATGGGCAGTGGCAGCTCGCCCCAGGCTAACCCCTGAACCTGTTCCCGAGGCCCCCTTTTCTCTGACCTCCCAGTGAGCTAAGGCAGCCCAGCCCGGCTCCCCTCTTGCTTCTGCTGTGCAAGGCTTTTCCTTGTTTCACAGTCCCGGGCTTTAATAAACATCCTCATAGTCTCCTGGGCTCGTGTTGCAGCGTCTTTCCTACACGAAGTCAAGAACCCACACACACCAGGGCTGTGAGGTCCCCTGTCTGGTAATGTGACAACTGCACAGCACGTGGGACCCAAGACATCCCTCAGGCCCTCCTGGAAGGAGCCTGGTGCAGTGTTGCTGCCACCGCCCCAGGCCTACGGTCCCTTATGGAAAAGCATTGTAATTCAGAACTGGGAATTCTCTTGGACTTTGGACAAAGGTGATACAGGGAAGCTGCGGGCCGCACTAGGGAACATTGCTTAGTGTTGCCCCTTAGTATTGGGGCAGCCCCAGGAAACAAGAAATATGAATAGAATTATTGTCTTTCAAACTGGAATGTCTTTCTGGTCAGATTTGCTGATAAGTTACTTTTGGTGCCAAATTTGAAAAAAAAAGTTTTTTTCCTAGATCAGTCCTGGGAGTCAGTGTGAGTTCTCCGTTTCCTGCTTCGCTGTCCAGCAGATCCACATGGTCAGCAAGTTCCGCCCACCGTGTCTCCTTAGCACCTCTCAGGTCCCTCTCCAGCTTCCATCCCTCCTGCTGCAACACTGCCTCAGGCCACCTTCCCCTCTCCCCAGCGTCACCACAGCGGTCTCCTGGCTGACCTGCAGCCTCTGGTTTCTGTTCCCGACTGCCTCCGGAGGAGCTACTCTAGAATGCAAACCTCACAGGTGTCCCAGAGGGACCCTGGTGTGCTTAACTGAAAAATGCCAGCAGAATTAAAGAATGGGCTTGTACTTACCCATCTGGATAAGCAGGAGAGAATGTGTATGCTCCCAGCTGGAGGTACAGGTGGCTCAGGCCTTCTTCCAAAGTCCCATACGGAGAGGTAAGCTGCTGCCGCCCACAGATGGGAGATGCTCCTGGGCGTGAGCAGCTCCCACCTCCCATTCTCAGGAGTACAATTCCCTTCTGGCTCCTTCTGACTGCTCAGGGTTAGTTACTGTTCGTCAGGCACAAGTAACTAGCAGAAAACACACACCCCAGAGTCAGTTTCTTAGATGTGCGAGGACCAGGCATCAGTCTGCCTGAGAGCTCTCCCTAAAACCCCCAAAATCCAAAGCTGGCCTCCAGAGAGCTTGGCTGGCCACATTCATGGCCTTGTTTCATAGGCTACATTGGCCTTGGCAGTCAAGAACCAAAGCAGGCTGGGAGGTCAGCTCTGTCTATTTGTGCCCAGCAAAATCCCTGGCCTGAGAAGCAAGCTAAGCAACCCTGATCTCAGCTCCTGCATGTAGGAGAGAGACATGGCAGCTCCAGGGTTCCTGCTCTTTCAGACTCAATGAAGAAAACAGCACAGGGCTTCCATTTTACTCTTGCGTTTTGGCAATCAAGCTGATTCATAATTTAATTTTTAAAAAGTTACCACTTTGCCCTGACCAGTGTGGCTCAGTTGGTTGGGCATTGTCCCGCAAAGTGAAGGATCACCAGTTTGATCCCTGGTCAGGGCACATGCCCAGGTTGTGGGTTCAGTTCCCACTCAGGGTGTGGGCGAGAGGCAACCCAGGATGTCTCTCTCTCACACTGATGTTTCTCTCCCTCTCTTTCTCTCTCCTTTCCCCTCTCTCTAAAAATAAATAAACAAATAAATAAATAAAATCTTTTAAAAGTTACCATTTATTGAGCAATTATTTATCCCAGGCCCTGTGTTCAGCTTTCTACATACAATCTCACTGAGTCATAACAATACCCTTGCTGTGCCAGAACTGCTTATTATCTGTATATTCTGGGTGGGAAACTGAGTCCAGCATGGTTAACTGGCTTGCTTGAAATCATACGGTTAGTGAAAGCTCCCACCACACGGTACTGTTGTTACTGAATGGACCTGTGTGGGGGACGAGATGCTGTTACTGAATGGACCCCCTTCCCCCGGGTCCCCCCATACTAGGTTCGCTTTGCCCTCCCTTATTAAGAGAGGGAAGTATGTCTCTCAATGCCAGAGATTGGTGAAAAGGAAAGGAATTATTTATTCAAAAGTTATACAGACTTAAGAGTAATGACTAAGACCTCTTTTACCCCTTTCCTTCCTGCAGTGTCTCTCCTGCATGCTTCCAAACTGCTAAGGGAGGGCTGCTACATCACTGTAGCATCGCTGCTACATCTTGCTTTCCAGCTCCCTAAGCTGCACAGCAAAGGGAGCTCCAAAGCCGCGTGGTCCCAACTTTCTCCAAAGCCATGTGGTCCCTCCTAGCATGGGTGTCGTGCCTGGGTTTAAATCCCAGCACCAGTCTTCCTCTGCAGGCCCATTTCTGGCTCCTCCCACAATCAGCTATACCTGCCAGCATTCCCATATCCTTCCAGCTTTACTGGGCTGCCATAGTGAGTCTGGGCAGGTGTGGCCCCATGATGTGGAGCCAGTCATCCCCAAGCTCTCACGCAGGTGCTGTAACCAGGGAGAGTTGCCTCCCAGTTACATCCTGGGTGGAAGTCACTCCCATCTCCCTGGCTCAAAGCATGGCCACAGCTATTTAACATACCCATGAAACCAGTTAAAAGTTACAAAATCTTAATGGCCCTGCTCCATGTGTCCCATCCCTTAGTTCAGACTTGTGGGGGTGAGGACATCTATATTTTCTTAATATTTCTTGGACACCCTGAATTCTGGACCCCATTACAAATCCCTGTTTGGGGCCCCGCTGGCTGCACCCTGTTACACTGTCTTTTGTGGTTGGCAGTACTGTTTTCTCACAGACATTTGGTGTCCCTTCCTATTACACGTCCCTGCCCTGTTGTTAAACTTAGGCCAGAGGACATGACTTGCTTTGGCCGATGAAATGTGAACAGAAATGGCATACATGCCACTTCCAGCCAGAAGCTGTGACAGACAGTGCACGACTCTTTCCTTTTTCCCTGTATCTGCAGCCACGGAAGCCTGTGTTGCGATGCAGCCCCCACCGACCCAGGCACCTGAGAGCCACCCTCGGTCAGAGGCCCCCCTCCTCGACTCAGATGAGCACATCGTATGGATAAGAAATTAATTTTGATGTTTTAAGCAACGGAGATTTTCCAAGTCGTTTCTTTTTTACTTTTGATTTTCACCTGAGGATATGTTTTTGTGAATTTTCAAGAGATCCTGAGGCAGGAGGACCCTGGCAGGCGGATCTCGGCAGGCGCACCGGTGGCGGAGCCTCAGACCCGGAGACCCAGCAAACGGTTGACCGTGGAGAGGTCTGGCTCCAGCCCCAGCCCCTCAGGTGAGGGCTCTGCCTCGGGCTCTTAACCGTCCTGAGTCACGGAGGTGAAGGGAACTCTAATCAGGAGGCGTTCTTGTGGAAAGTGGTGGCCCAGGCCAAGCAGCTCTTCCTGCAGCCCATCGTCAGGAGAGGTGCCTGCCCCCACCAACCCCAGCTAGGGAGTTGCCACTTCCCCGATGGCGGATGGCGAGGCGGGCCCTCACGTGGCCTCTGTGTGGAAGGCGGTGTTGACTCTGGGGCTGGTCCTTCTCTAGTACTGCTTCTCCATCGCATCACTTTCTGCAACAAATGGCCAACGAAGAGCTTCCACTTTCCCCGTTCACGACGGTGCTGCCCTTGGCCCTGATCTTCCTGTTCTCCGCCGTCCCGGTGCTGGATCAGCGCTCCGGCCACAGGGCCCATGTGGTGCTGAGCGGACTCACTGCCTCAGAACAGCAGCTCCAACAGCACTGGCAACAGCGTTCCACATGGGCTTGTCCAACTGGAGCTCCCTCTGCGTCACCGCCTCACTGTGCACAATGACCAAATTCTCAGCCGTCCTCATCATCTTGGTCTCCTCTCTGATCTTCGAGCTGGAGGAGCTGTGTGTGGCGCTGCTCCTGGTGGTCTTCCTCATCACTGGAGTTCTCTTCATGTTCACCTGCAAGTCCACACAGTTCAACATGGAGCGCTTTGCCCTGGTGCTGGGGGTGACGTTTGTCAGTGACATTCCCTGGACCCTCACCCAGATACTCCTGCAGAAGGCAGAACTTGGCCCCAGAACCCCACGGACACCATCTTCCACCTGCGGCCACTCATGTTTCTTGGGCTCTTCCCTCTCTTTGCCATATTTGAAGGTCTCCATTTGTCCACATCTGAGAAAATCTTCTGTTTCCAGGACACAGGGCTGCTCCTGCAGGTACTTGGGAGCCTCTTCCTTGGTGGGACGCTTGCCTTTGATTTGGGCTTCTCCAAGTTCCTCCTGGTTTCCAGAACCTCCAGCTTCACTCTCTCCATTGCCAGTATTTTTAAGGAAGTCTGCACTTGGCTATTGGCAGCTTATCTGCTGGGTGATCAAATCAGCCTCCTGAACTGGCTGGGCTTCCTCTGCCTCTCAGGAATATCCCTGCATGTCACGCTCAAGGCCCTGCCCTCCAGAGGGGATGGCGGCCTAAACCCTCCAAGGGGCTGGGTTGCAACCTTGACCTGGAGCGGCTGCTGCTTCAGAGCAGCCAGCTGGAGGAAGATGGCAATGAAGCTGCGGAGGAAGAAGAGTACTTTGTGGCCCAAGGGTAGCAGCAGCCCGCCAGGGAAGCAGCTTGGAAGCAGACCTCTCCCAACCATCATGCCAAACGGCAGCACAGAGACCTGGTGGCTCCTCACAGCAGCTGGCGGCAGCAGGCCAGGAGTGTCCGGGCCTGGGCCTTGGTAGCACGCAACCACATGGCGGAGCTGAGTCAGGGAGTTGGTCAAACAGAGGGCTGAGCGCCAGGCCAGCCTTGGGCCTGGCTGAAGCAGGGCCCAGGCAGTGCTGGAGTCATAGCAGAAGACGGGAAGGCTGTTTCTCAACCGCTTGCCAGGATCACGGTTCCGGAGGCATTTCTAAGGGGACTGGTTTGCACTGTGGAGCAGCTGGGATGCGGAGATGCAGAGGCTCTGGACTTTTCACCTGGACGGTCTTCTCTCAGAGAGCAGACGTATTTATAGTTTGGGAATAAAGTGTTCACAGCCAAAAAAAAAAAAAAAGGAAAAGGGGGAGAGAGAGAGAGAAATATCAATGTGAGAGCAACATCGATTGGTTGCCTACCATATACTCCCCAGCTGGAAATGGAACCCAAGTTTTTTCTTGCTGTAGGAAAACCTGGCTCATCCTAACTGATCTACCCCTCTGTGGGATCAGAATAAAAAAACTGGGTAGGAGGCTCTTACCAAGTGGACTGAGACCTACTTACTACAGACTTTGAGGTCCGGATTCTTACACAGCTCAACCACTGCCCACCTGCGGAACACACCCCTTTTTCTGTGCCCTTCTGGGGCTTCACAATCTCACCTGACCAAGAACCCACTTCCCAATCTCTGTGACAGGCTTCCTGTCCCTTTGACACCCAAACCACAACACTGAGGTGTGGTTTTCTGAAGAACTGGCTAAGCCCGATCCATCTGAACAAGCAGATCCTTTCAGCTACTGCTTTGAGGTCACTGTGGGCAAATGCTGATTTTCATAAATGCTACCAGCCTTCTAAGAAAAGGCTTATGATGTTAACAACAACAAACACATGCTTCGTTGGAAAATGCTGCGCATTGGACACTGTGAGAACACCCTTGTGGAATGAACCGTAAGTTCTATTGGAAAATGGTGATGCAGAGCAGAGGGCACTGGGTTGGAAGTGCTCCTGGAATAACATTTATTGAGCACCTACTACGTCTGGCCATCAGAACTCTGTGGTCTCCGTGTCAGGGAAATCAGGAGGCAGATGACTGAGCAGAGGGTAAGAGTACAGTGTGATAAATTAGGTTGGTTGGTTAATTCAGTCATTCATTCAGCCGATGCATATTTGTTAAGCTCTCCTGATAAGCTAGGGACTGGAAATAGAGTGTCACAAGACAGGGACACAAGGTGCTATGGGGGCATTTAGCAGGAGCACATAACTTAATCTGGGATAGAAGGGTATGGAGTTTTGGGTTACCTTTATAAAGATGTGACTCCAGAACTGAGTCCTGGAGAGGTGAGCAGAAAGGAAACAGCAAAGAAGAAGGGGGAAGGGTATTCCAGGCAGAGGAAATAGTTTAAGGGAAGGTCTGGAAGCGTGATGAGCTTGGTGCATTTGGTGAGTGCAAGCAGTTTGGTAAGACTAAAGCATGGAGTTTAAAAGACAGAGGGACAAGAGACTAGGCTGACAGGGCTAAATCTTGAGGGTCTTGGGTGCTGGGTGTAGGTGCTTTGACTTAATTGAAGACAGTAGGAGCCATTGGAAGACTTTTGAGTTATAGTACTTATTAGTTAGAAAACAGGTTCAACTACTATAACAAAGACTCCAAAATAACAATGGCTTAAACAAGATAGAAGTTTCCTTCTTACGTATGAAAGAACCTGGGTAGGGAAGCTGGAGTGGGCATGGAAGCTCCACATTCGTCAGGAGCCCTGGATCCTTCTGGCATGTTGCTCTGACATCCTCAATGTATTGCTTCCTTCTTGTGGTCCAAGAGGGTGGCTGCAGCTTCTTTCACCACTTCTGCATTTCAGCCAGCAGCGGGGAGGAAAGGGGTCATGGAAAATACACCTCTTCCCTTTAAAGGCATAATCTACCACTTGCACACATCACTTTCAGTAACATTGCACTGTCCAGAATTTAGTCACATGGCCATCACTAGCAGCTAGGGTGCCGGAAAAGGTAGTTTTTACTCTGGACAGACATACGCTGAAGTGTAGAGGCTCTATTGCTAAAGGAAAGATGGATGCTGTGGGACAACAAGTCATCTTCAACAGGAAGTGGTAATACTGTTTGCATTTTGGAAAGCTCTCTCTTGAAAAGGATGGGGAATGGACTGGTAAGAGATCAGAGCCAAGGAAATCATGCAAATGAGAGCTGCTGGGCCCTGAACCAAGGCAGAGACATTTGGGATGGGGGAAGTGGACAAAGGCTTAGGAAATATTTGGAAGGAGAATGGACAGGACATGATGACTAGTTGACTGCTCTTCTAATGACTGTACTCACCAAAATACTGTGCTTAGCCGAGTGCCTGGCATACAGGAAGTGCTTACGAGTAAATGAGTGTGTGATCTGAGGGAGGAGTGAATGAGCGAGTGAATGAATGAGGTGAAAGAGGAGGAGTCAAGGATGATGCCAATAATGACTCCTGGAACTAGTTTGATTGAGAAACATCAGCATTTAAAGGTAGATCAAACAGTCTTTAAAAACATAACTTCTACTAACTGTAATGTGTCTTTCTCCCTCTGGTCCCCTTGATGACATCTCCACCTTGGTCCAAAACTGAGTCACTTTTAGTTATTAATGAAGTCTCTTGTTTTGGGCATTCACTTGGCCTTTCCCTTTTCATTTTTTAAAATATTTTATTTACTTTTAGAAAGAGGGGAAGGGAGGGAGAAAGAGAGGGAGAGAAAAATTAATATGTGGTTGCCTCTCCCATGCCCCCTACTGGGAACCTGGCCTGCAACCCAGGCATGTGCCCTGACTGGGAATCGAACTGGCGACTCTTTGGT
The DNA here is from genome assembly GCA_004024845.1 of Tonatia bakeri. Lineage (NCBI taxonomy): Eukaryota > Metazoa > Chordata > Mammalia > Chiroptera > Phyllostomidae > Tonatia > Tonatia bakeri. The sequence goes on from PVIA01000339.1 coordinate 207,768, forward strand.
TCACAGGCTACATTCAGTCCACTGAATCACACCACCAGGGCTTCCCTTTTCAAAGGTCAGTTGCTATTGGATTCAAAGTTCCAACAGGCAGACGTGTGGCAGAGAAGATGGGTGTGGTCTGCTTTCCTCCTGCTAGTGGGGAGGAAAAAGAGGAAAAGAAGGACTTGCTTCCTTAGGAAGCCCCTGCTGGCCCTCAGCTGACCTCTTTTTTACTGCTTATAATGTGGCTGTGCTCCTGTCCTGTCGTCATCGAGGCTGTTCAGCTCATTATCTATAGACCTGGTGTGTGTGTGTGGCGGGGGGCATGGGGGTCCTACAGCCCATGTTGATGAAGGGCTTTGTGACAAACAGCTATCCTCTCTTGGTGGTGGTGGGCTTACCTCTCATGGCTCATATCTGTGCCCCCAGCAGGCCTGCTGCCTTCATCATTCCCACCCTCTGCAGCTCCATTCCCAGGGCCTGTGGTCACGGGCAGGCTCTGCCTTTCTTCTTCTTCTTTCTTCCTAGTCACCTGGTCACATCCTTGGCCTTCTCTCTCCAGTGCCCTTTCCCTTATATCAGTAGCACCTGGGCAGGCTGGCAGGTGCAGTCAGTGGCTCAGCTCACACCCACCAGGAATGAGAGGTCAGACGGCCTCTGGTGGCAAACTGGGTGAATTATTCCCTTGGCTCTGTTGCAGTTATCTATGTCTGTGAAGCAGGTCACCCTAAATTAAACCACCTAAAACAACCACCATTTTATCATGCTCGTGGTCTCTGTGGATCAGGAATTGACAGGGCGCAGGGGGCATAGCTATGCTCTGCTTGTGGTAGGCAACCTCCAAGACAGTGTCCAATGACCCAAGCCTCCCACCATTCATGCCCTTGTACAGTCCCTTCCTGCTTCGTGTCAGGGTTGGTCTGAGCAGCCAATAGAATATGGTAGAAGCAATAGTATGTAATTTCAAGTAGGTTAGAAAAGATGTGGTTTCTGCCTCTCTGTCTTTTGGACCGCCTACTCTGGGGGAAGCCAGCTGCCATGTCTTGAGGACACTCATGTACGGAGAAGCCCATCTGGAAAGCCACTGAGGCCTCCTTCCAGCAGCCACATGAATGAGCTTGGAAGTGGATCCTCCGGCCCCAGAGAGTCTTAGATGATGCAGCCCCGGCCAACAGCATGATGCAATTTCATGAGAGACTGACTTTGCATCAGAATCACCCAGATACGCTGCCCTTGGGTTCCTGACTATCAGAAATGGTGTGAGATGATAAACATTTGTTGATTTAAGCTGTTCTATTTGTTGATTTAAGGAGTAAAGTGTTAGGCAGCAATAGATAACTAATACACTGCTCCATGACGTCTGGTGCTTAGCTGGGAAGACTCAAGTGGCTGGGACTAAAATCACCTGGGAGGCTGCTTCGTTCACATGGCTGGTGCCTGAGCTGGCACTGTCACCTGCAGCACCTACATGTGGCCTGTCCACGTGTGGCTGGGCTTCTCATAGCATAGCAGCTGGGCTCTGAGATGGAGTGCCTCAAGGGAGAGTGTCTATAAAGTGAGTTTTCCTGAAGTCACGTGGGGTATCTGTGGTTAGACGTGAGTCACCAAGGCTGGCCCAGGTTCAAGGGGAAGGGATTTGATTGGTCCTCTTTGATTTTTTAATATTGACTAGTAATGATATTTTTATTTTTTTAAAGATTTTATTTATTTATTTTTAGAGAGAGGAGAGGGGAGGGAGAAAGAGAGGGAGAGAAACATCACTGTATGGTTGCCTCTCACAAGGCCCCCATTGGGGGACCTGGCCTGCAACCCAGGCTTGTGCCCTGACTGGGAATCAAACCAGTGACCCTGTAGTTTGTAGGCCAGCACTCAATCCACTGAGCCATGGCAGCAAGGGCTGATTGATACCCTTGATGAGGGAGTGATAGGGTCACATGGGAGAGGAGCAAGTGGGGGGAGGGTGGCTATCTTTGCAAAATACAGTTGGATATACCTGCCCCGCACCAGGGAGAGGATATACTCCCTGCTCTGCCCCTCAGGGAGAGAGAGACAGGTGGCTTCTCTTCATCCTCCCGCTCAGTGAGTGGTGCTGGTTCTGCTGCAATGTCACGTCCTGCCCTGAGGGGAGACAGCTGTCCTCTGAGCTCGGAAGGTGAAGCACTTCAAGCTTTTTGTTCTCAGCTCCAGATTCTAGTGCTAATTCTACTTTTCTGGGTAAAAAGGAAAGGCCTGACACCTTGTCCTACCAAGGCACACCACCCTTTCTCTGCCAGCCACTGTGCTCAGCACTTGACCTCAGTCAGTCCTGCACTCTCCCCAGTCGCTAAAAATGATGATCCCATTTTACAGGGGAGAAGGTTACCTGACCAAGGTCACACAGCCAGAGGTGGCAGAACAGGGACTCAGCACTCTGACCCCTAAGTTTATGCTCTAGGGGCCCTGGGATTCCAGAAAGCCCCTAGAGGGTGCTGGAGCCTTAGCCCTGGTCTTCTCAGAGCCTGCCAAGGGTGAGGCTGGTGTTAGCAGTGTGAGTGGTGGGGGTTGGAGGGAAGTGTTCGTTAGAGGCCTGGGCTGCCAACCTCTGCCTGAGGGTTGGGCTAGTTGTCAGGGGTTTGGATGACCTGGGGAGGAGGAATAAGAGAGAGAGAGAATCTATTTTTACCTTCTTTTCAGGCCTGTCCTCAGTCAGTGAGCTTTCTAGTGGTTGGGGGGTGACCTCCAGGGTAACAGCCCTGGACTCACTGCCCCTCTGTGTTTGTCAGAACAAAACCCTGTCTCTGTCCTAGAATGTCTGGTTGGAGAGCCCTCTGAGCTTTGGGGACTGTGGACACTGGGTCTTGGAGTGATTTCCGGCCTGCCCTGCCCTGCCCTCCCCCCACCTTCCTGCACACCTCTGCTTCCCATCATGCTGCACTTCCAAGTCGCAGATGTGACAGCTCCCAGCGCCTGTTGCCTGCCAGGCACTGAGCTCATGTTGGAGACCCAGAAATAAATGAGATACAGCCTTTGTCCTGAGGCAGGTCACAGTCCCTTAGAAGGGGAAACATGAGGCATTAAGTACAAGATGGTGGGTTAAGGGCACATTGAATGAGGGTCAGAATCACACACAGGTGGGAGGGCCTAATTCAGCAATAAAAAGGAATGAACCATGGATACTAGTAACAGCATGGATGAATCTCAGAATCATCATGCAGAGCAAAGAAGTCAGACACAGAAGAACACAGACTGTGAATCCATTTTTATGGAGTTCTAGACCTGGCCAAACTGTGGATCGTATGTAGATAGAAATAAGCTCAGTAGTTGCTTGGGGTAAGAGGGGATGGACTGGGAAGGGACATGAGGTGATGGATATTCTGAGGATAAGGAATATTCTGCGGTGATGAAAATGTTCCGAACATGGATGGGAGTATGGGTTATAGGAGAATATTTGATAGTTAAAACTGACCAAACTGTACATCGGAGATCTGTGACTTTTACCATATGTAAATTACACCAGTGATGGGCAATATTCAAAATAACCCTCCATGCCCTGACTGGCGTGACTCAGTTGGTTGGGTGTCAGAGCGAGAGGTTGCAGGTTAGATTCCCGGTCAGGGCACGTGCCTGGGTTGCTGTTTCAGGCCCTGGTCGGGCCTCATGTGAGAGGCAGCCGATCAATGTTTCTCTCCCTTTCTCTCTAAAAAAATAAAAATTAAAATAGTCCTCAGCTACCTCCTCCCCCTGCTGTGCTCACCCTTGTGCAGTACCCCACCCACACACACAACGTGTCAGGTTGGTCTGTGGGGCGGACAGAATGTGGCAGCAGTGATGGTGTGTCACGGCTGAGATTAGGTTATAAAGGATACTGTTCTGTCTTGGTTTTGCTTTCTCTCTTTCTGCCGGATAGCTTGTTCTGGAAGAGGCCATGTGTTGAACATCCCTATGGAGAACGGCACACGGCAAGGGACCAGAGCCTCCTGCCAACAGCGAGGAGAGTGAGCTGATGGTAAGTGGAGCCTTCAGTTACGGTGAACGCCTTCAGCGGTCCGCAGCCTTGGCGCACTGCTTGACCACAAACTCGTGAGAGACCTTGAGCCAGGCCACCCAGCTGAGCCATTTCCTGATTCCTAATCCTCAGACACTGTGTGAGATAATACATTTATTGTTTTAAGCCGTTAACTTGTGGGCGTTATTTCTTTGGCAGTTATAAATGACAAATACAATATCTCAATAAACTAAAATGCGGGGAAAACATCTTCTAAGTGCTCCTGGCCCAGATGGCTTTCCCAGGAACCTTCAAGTGCTTTCTGTGACTCAGACTTCTGGGCTCCGTCTCCATGGTGGGGGAAGGAGGGGCCTGGAGCTCTGTCTAAAAGTCAGGAGCTGGGATCTCCTAAACAGCCACAGCCCCTCAACAGCTACACACAACGCCCAGGCCCACACCTAGTGTGCAGAGAGGACTCCAGAAATGCCCCCCTCCCCACCCATGTGTACCTGCAGGCACCCACCCAGGGCTCAGAACTTAATGACAACTGCTATTTTGAGAACACTGTCTACGTGTCAGGTGATATGCAGAGTGGTCTCACTCTTCCCAACAAACCTCTGAAGAAGGTATCACTAACCCTATGTTCCAGGGCAGAAAACTGTGACTCAGAACACGTGGGCAAACTGCCAGGATCATAGAGCTACCAGGCTGTGGCAGCTTCAGATTCAAATCCAGATGTGTCTGACCCCCAAATGGAGAGGCAGGCAAGCAGCAGCCCCACACCTGAGAATGCTTTTCTCATCTCTTCCCTGTGAGAACAAGCCACACCTTCTGCCATTAGAGAAAAACCACAGTCTCAACCCAGATTCCCTAGGGTGTTGATATGAAAGGACCGGAGGATGATATCCAAGCCTCTATGAGTCTCAGAGATCATGCGAACCACAGAAGGGGGAACAGACCCAGGAAGGGAAATGACTTTCCCAAGGACTCCCATCCAGGGGCAGCTTTGGTGTAGGGCAAGGAGAGAAAAAGGGAAGTCAAAGGCAACAATAACGAACTTGAGATCTCATAATTTGGGTCAACCCCACGACGGGAGGGTCTGCATAAACCAGTGTCACACAGATGGTCTCAGTGAGAGCCTAGGCAGCCCCAGGGCCATCACAGAAAGGCTCCGGGGGCAGTGCCTGGCCCATGGCAGGGCCTGACGAAACGCACTGTGCCATTTGTTTGCCATGACCTTGGGTGGCCTCATTCATTCATTTATTCATTATTATCAACCATCTGCTATGTGCTGTTTTAGAAACTTGGGCTATTTCCGTGAACACAAGATCCTTGTCTTTATGAAGCTTAAAATACATAGATTTCATATATGTAAGTTTTAAAGAATCTTAGAAAGTGAAAGATGCTGTAAGACAAGAAAGAGTAAAGTGGAACAGGAGGACCAAGAACGACAGCAATGAGTATGATGAAGGTGGGTTGAGATTTTAAAAGGGTGATCAGGTAGGCCTCCTTGAGAATGCTTCCTTTGAAGGAGGGGCAAGGCCGCCTTACCCAGAGTGAGCCATACGGATATCCAGAGAAAGACATTCCAGGTAGATTGCACACTGATATATGTTCTAGGAGTGAGGGAGAATTATGTCTGCAACTTACTCTAACAGTTCAAGAAAAATAAGTTATATAGATAGATAGAGATAGAGATAGGGAGATATTACGTATGTGTATATAGACATATGTAAAACCATTGATGAAATCCATATAGATATATGTATAGAGAGAAAATGAATGATAAAGCATGTAGTATTCAAATGTTAACATTTGGGGAATTTGGGTGAAGGGCATGTACTATGTTTCAAACTTTTCTGTATGAAATTTCAAAATAAAAATTTTTGAGTGGGTATTATTATTATTAAAGCATTCCAGCAAAGGCAGCAGCCTGTGCAAAGAGTCTTAGGCAACGAGTGCCAGGTGTGTGAGGAAATTTTCAGGTTGCTGGCAGAGAATAGAGGAGTGCTTTGGTGTTTTTTACCTGCTTACAATGCACCTCCCTTCTTCAGGTAACAATACCCCTTTCCCTGCTCTTCTTCCATACTGATCCCATCTGGCAGCTAGGGAGTGGGTGGCCAGAGACCCAGGTCTGACCAATTACAGACATTCACGGCGAGCAACAAGGCCAAGAAGACAGCCCCAGGGCCGCCAGAGGAGGAAGCCAACCCCATGGAATGTAGAGCTGAGACTTGAAGCAAAGTCTGTGTCTGGAATTTGACTCCTCAGTGACTTCTTTACGTGGGGCAATAAATTCCCTTTGCTCTAGAGATAGTTTGGCTTGGATGTTCTCTTACTCCCAGCAAAAAAGAAAAAAGAAAAAACAAAAGAAGTATGCTGACTGACTCAAAGCACCAGGACAGCCTCTCTGAAAAAAAGGACATGAGCAGAGACCTGAAAGATGAACAGAAGCCAGGTCAGGTGAAGAAACCAAGGGACCAGTAAATGGGAAAACCCTGGGAAAAGAAAGAGTATGACAGGTTCTAGGAGCTGCTGAGAGGCCTGATGGTGGTGGCAGGGTGAATGAGGAGCCCACCAAGATGAAGCTGGACTTGGGTCCCTGATGGAGGGCCTCACAGGCTTTTTAAAAATCTGGGACTTCTGGTCAAGATGGGAGGCATAGGTAAACATGGCTCACCTCCTCACACAACCACATCAAAATTACAACTAAAATATAGAACAACCATCACTTAGAACCATCAGAAATCAAGTTGAATGGAAGTCTGAAAACTACAGAATTAAAGAAACCACATCCACTCAGACTTGGTAGGAGGGGTGCAGATGCAAAACAGGCTGGTCCCATATCCACATGTGGTGGATAAAAATTCGAGAGCGACATTTTGAGAGCAAGGAGTCTCAACCCCACACCAGGCCCCCCAGCCCAGGGTTCCAGTGCCAGGGAGACAAGTTCCCACAACTTCTGGCTGCAAAAGCCAGCAGGTATTGAATCAGTGGAAGAAACTTCTAGAGTCCCAAGCAGTACCTTTTAAAAAACTCTTACAAGGACTTACTCAGACTTACTCTCTCTGAGTTCCAGCACTGGGGTAGTAGCTTGAAAGGCACCCAGGCATACAGGGAGGAACCGAAGTGCCTGGCATCAAGGCAAAAGCTGAGTGACAGCTTTCTCCCGAACAGAAAGGTGGACAGAGGTCACTGTTCCTTTTCTCAGACTTTCCCCACAGAACCACAGAGCCAGCAGGCAAGTGCCATATCTGAGACTCCATCAACCTGGCAAACATTGCTTACCTTGCCCTGGAGATCCCCAGAGACTCTGCCCCATCCAACTTACAGGCCCACCTGAACTGCTTTTCCATATGAAGGGCTGGCCTTGGCTCATGCTTCACAACTTCCTAAATTCTCTCAAACAAGCAACAACCAGCCTCACTGAGTCCCTAACCCCTGTCCCTCTTGCTGAGTGGCCCCAGGCCTGGCACTAGAAGCAGCCAGCCTAGATTCACAGCTTGGCTTCACCTTGGAATTTCCAAAACCAGCACAAGAAGCAGCCACCTCAGATTGCTTTGTTTCACCCTGGGTAAAACACAAGTGGGTGCTGATCTTGTTCTGTACTACCTGGGAAACCCCAGAGCCTATGCATCCAGTGGTTAGCTACAGAACACATCAGAACACCACCACCCTGCTCCCACACAGCTGATCCTACATGGAGTGTGGAGGTTCATAGTCAGTGTTCACAGTTAGTCTTTGCAGCTGACTGGCTTGGGTAAATCCTTCCCATTGACCTGCCAACAGCAATCAAGGCTCAGCTACAAGAGGAGGAGGTACTCAGTCCACATGAAGCGTGCATCTCATGTACCCAGCTTGGGTGATCGAGGAGGCTGTGCCACTGGAGCCTACAGGACACCTACTACATTAGGCCATGCTACCAAAACAGGGAATCATAGAAGCTCTCCCTAATACATAGAAACAAACACAGGGAGGCTGCCAAATTGAGGAGACAAAGAAACATGGCCTTAATAAAAGAACATATCAAAACTTCAGAAAAAGAACTAAACAAAATGGAAATAAGCAATCTATCAGATACAGAATTCAAAACACTGTTTATAAGGGTGATCAAGAAACTTAGTGAGGACCTTGACAGCAAAAAAAAGATCCAGTCAGAAACGAAAGATACACTCATTAAAATAAAGAACAATTTACAGGGAAAAAACAGTAGAGTGAAATGAAGCTCAAATCAATGATATGGAACATAAGGAAGCAAAAAACAACCAATTGGAACACAAGAAGAAAAAAGTATTAAAAAAAGTAAGGATAGTGTAAGCAGCCTTTGGGACAACTTCAAGCATTCCAATGTTTGCATCGTAGGGGTACCAGAAGGTGAAGAGAAAGAGAAATAAATTGGAAATCTTTTTGAAGAAATAATGAAAGAAAACTTTCCCAAATTGGTGAAGGAAATAGACAGGCAAGTTTAGGAAGCACAGAGTCCCAAACAAGGTGGATGCAGAGAGGCCCACTCCAAGACACAACACAGGTAAAATGCCAAAGGTTAAAGCTAAAGAGAGAATCTTAAAAGCAGCAAGAGAAAAGCAGTTGGTTACCTACAGGGGAATTCCTATAAAACTGTCAGCTGATTTCTCAAAAGAAATTTTGCAGGGTAGAAGGGATTGGCAAGAATTATTCAAAGTCATGAAAAGCAGGGACCTACAGCTAAGATTGCTTTACTCAGAAAAGCTATCATTTAGAATCAAAAAGCAGATAAAGAACTTCCCAGATAAGAAAAATCTAAAGGAGTTCATCATCACCAAACCATTATTATATGAAATGTTGAAGGGACTTATTTAAGAAAAAGAAGAAGATCAAAACTATGAACAATGAAATGGCAAAAAATACATATTTATCAACAATTGAATCTGAAAAACAAACTAAGCAAACAAGAACAGAGACAGAATCACAGATACAGAGAACGTTTTGATGGTTGCCAGATGGAAGGGGGGTGTGGGGGGATGGGTGAAGAGGTGAGGGGATTAAGAAGTACAAACAGGTAGTTACAGAATAGCCACGGGGATGTAAAGCACAGTACAGGTAATGGAGCAGCCGAAGAACTTACTCGTGACCTATGGACTTGAACAATGGTGTGGGGATTGCCTGAGGGAGTGGGGGTTGCTTAGGGGCAAAGGGGGAAAAATTGGAACAACTGTAATAGAATAATCGATAAAACATAATTAAACAAAACAAAACAAAAGACTCTGGACTTCATCCCAAGAGCAATGGGAAGTCATTGCAGGGTTTTAAATAGGGATTAACTTAATTTGCATTTTGAAATTATTTGCATTTTAATAAGAACAGTGGTGATAATGTGGGAACTAGATCAGCAATAAGTAAAATAGTGCAGGGGGACTACTTAGAAAGTTATTGCAGGCCTCTGGGTTAGAGATGATAATGGTGATTTAGACAGAGTGGGCACAGCGGATGTGTGGAGACTGAATGCATTTTGTGGCAGCTAGTTTCCAGTGATGGCCTCCAATGAACCATGGCTCCCAACATTCATGCCTTGTGTGGTCATAACTCACATTGAATCTGGGACAACTCTGTGACTGCTTTAGCCAATAGAATGCAGAGGAAGTGACGCTGTGCCTTCCAAAGGCAGGAGGTCTGGTGTCCATGTTATTGAGGATTCTGCTATATGATGTGTGAAGGGGTCACCCAAAGGACTTGGGTCTCTCACAGACATCAAGATAGGCCAGAAGCCTCAGACACAGAGGCAGACACTCTTTGGCTCCCTCTGAAGTGGATTCCGCTCACCCTGGCTCTGACTTATCACCCAAACACAGTCTCTGTGTCTCTGATTGGTCAGTTAACTGGAGGCACATGGTTCAATCAGCAGTGGGGGGCAGGAGTGGGGTAAGGGAGAGGAGAACTCAGAGGTGCAGACATGGCTGTCTGGCTCCACTTTTCCTTAGGGTGAGTGCGCAGTTTTCAAGAGGAGAACATGACTACTATAGCAATCTTGAAAGAGGTCCAGCTTGGGTTAGGCTTGCATAACTCAGTGCTCAGCACACTGGCCTCTACCCCTGTGAAATCCCACAGGGAAAGGAATGGAATTGCATCACCCAGCACCTCACATGGCACTGACCTTCTTTCTGAGCTTCTGACCCCTGCTGGGTGTTCCTCAGCTTGGATTCCCAAACCTCCCTGTAGGCCTGCTTTTCCCATCCTTCCTCAGCAGTATCTTCTGACCTGTTGTTGGATTTTTTACACTGGGCCCCTGAACCTCTGGCTTAGGGTAATAATACCAAGAGCTATTACTTAGAATGCATTTATTAGGCACTAGGCAAGAGCTTTTACATGCTCATGAACTCCTTCCACCAGTTCTTGAAAGTAGGCACTCTTTTATGCCCATTGTACAGATAAAGCAAGGCTCACACAAGACAAGTAACTCTTCCAAAGTCACACAGCCAGTGATAGTTGCCCCAGGAGATAAATTGAAGTTTATATAACCCTGAAGTCTGTTCTCTCTTATTATCCAGAGACAGTACAGCCATCCAGCCCAGGTTGGTTTTTGCCCCACCTTACCTCCCTGCCAGAGAGGGGCTGGGGTGAGAGCCAGATGCTTCCTTTCAAGGGTACATGGCTTTGACCTCTTTGTCTGCTGTACTTCAAGTTCATTTAGGTCAGGGATTCTCAAAGTGTGGTTCCTGAGCCAGGAACATCTGTATTATTAGGGCATTTGTCAGAAATGTATGTTTTTAGGCTTGCTGAATCAGAAGCTCTGGGGTGGGGCCCAGAAATCTGTTTTAACTAGCCTTCCTGGTGATTCTGATGCCCACGCAACTGAGAACCATTGGAGAATGCAGAAGAGTCAACAGCCTTTTCTGTACCACTCCCAGGTGGTCCTGGAAGCAGCAGCTGGAGAAAGTGAGAGTTTCCAGCTGAGTATTTTTTTTTATTTGTTGTTGGTGGTCGTAGTCTCATCACATTTGTCAGAAATGACTCAGGTCTGGCTTGAGAAAAAATGTGTGGAATGCTTAATTGTTGCACACTATTATTTTTTCACATTTGCATTCAGTCTAAAAGAGAGTGAAATAGACATAAAGAAATCCAAACTACCCAATTCAGCAACTTAGCATCTTGTCTATTTAGGGAAGGGTTGTGACTATAATCCCATATTCAGGCAATACACTTGAGCTTAGAACGAGGCCCAGCTTGGGGCCATATCCTGGGCTGGGTTCGGAGGCACAGACCGGGCCTCTGGCCTGCCTGCCTGTGTGTTGGGGGCAGACAATTTTGGGTTCAAGGGTTGGAGTCTAGAATCTACCCAACAGGATCCTGGGCTGCAGCATTTCTAGTTTCCCACCAGTGCTCAGCCTGAGTTTGAGGCCTTGGCTCTGTCACTTGCCAGCTATATGATCTTGGGCAAATAACTTGGCGTTTTGGGGCCTCAGATCTTGAACTGTGAAATGAGAGTGATAATTCCAAGCTTGCAGGCTAGTGGTGAGGAGGCAGGAAATGCGTGCAGCACAGAGGTGCCATTTACTAGCTGTGTGACCTTGAGCAGGTCAGTTAGCCTCTATAGCTTGTTTCCTCCCTTGTAATATTAATGGTACAAACCTCATAGGACTGTTGTGAGATTAAAGGTTATATAAATCTTACAAGGTTGCATGATAGTAAGTACTATAAGTACTATAGTAATGTAAGCTATTAATGTTAAGCTATAATTCAGTGCCTGAGTATAGTAGATGCTCAATAAATAGTGGCTGTTGTTATTATCAGTTTCCATACTTGAAGACAGCTCTGACCTTACAATGCCTAAGGCTTCTTTCAGCTTCTGGCTTTGCTTACTTTAGGGTCTCCATCTCACTCATGCCTTCAGGGAGTTTCCCGTGCTGACTTCAGGTTGATGCCCTTTCTGCCAGTTCATCTGGTGTCTCACTCCGAGTGTCAGTCTCTCTCAGGTCTCCTGCTGTTTGCTGTTGACCTGACCTCGGCGTTATTTGTTCTGGCTCTATGCCCCATTCCCAGGGCCCATCTCACAGGCATAAAGTTTCAGACCACAGTTAAATTCCAGTTCTGTTGCTTACTAGCTGTGTCATCTTGGACGAAAGATTTAGCATCGCTTTTCTCATCTGTGAAATGGGGCTAATAATGCTTATCTTGCAGGGTTGTATAAAGATTAAATGCAATCATGTATTTGCTAATAATCATTGTAGGACCTGTCACATGATAGGTGCTTAATGAATGTTTATTTACTTCTCTGTCTACCTCTCCCTATGGAGTAAATCCCATAATCATCCTAACTGGTATGCTGATTTGTAAAAGGGGGGAAATAATCTTCCCTACTTGCACCAGAGACTGCCAGTCTTCACACAATATCCAGCCTCCATTTCTTTTTAGTATTTTGACTTTATTGGGGGTTCAAGGAAGCAACAATGTGTCTAACTGCTGACCACGTCTTCCTGCCTCCCTTGTAGCTAGGTGGCACCATGTATCTATGTTTTGGCCAACTATATGAAAGGAAGTATTGGATGTTGTTAGGGGTTGAATTGTGGCCCCCAAAAAGATATGGTAAATTTCTAACTCCAGTACAACAGCATGCGGCCTTATTTGAAAACAGGGTTTTTACACAATCAAGTTAAAATAAGGTCATTTGGGTAGGTTCTAATTCAGAATGACTGGAGTCCTTATTTAAGGGAAAATTTGGACACAGAGACAGACATGTGCACAGGGAAGATAATGTGAAGACAAAAAGGGAGAATATAGCCCTTTCTTCGTGTACTGGAGTGATGCTCCTCCAAGCCTAAGAATACCAAGGAACACCAGGGATTGCCGGCAAACACCAGAAGCTAGAAGCAGCAAGGACTCTCTTCTAGAGCCGTCAGAGAGAGAATGGCACTGCTGACACCTTAATTTTGGACTTCTAGCTTCCAGAACTGTGAGACAATAATTTCTGAGTCACCCAGTTTTTGATACTTTTTTTTTTACAGCTACTGTAGGAAATTAACACAGGTGGAATTTGAGGATGGCTGCTTAAAGGGAGGCTTCCTAATGCTTGGAATGTATAGGGTTGTTGTTTAAAATATTTAACAATCAGTATGGAGATGGGCACTCATCAATCAAAAAGGATGTGAATCATGAACAATTTGTCTAGTCACGCTTGTGTATACTGGTTAAATACTAGCCCTGGGAATGTGGCTGGAACTCCAGCAGCCATTTTGGACCAGGAGGCCAGAAATGAGGAGCTGAGGATGGCAGAGGTGAGAGGAGGTCCCTTGGTTTCTGATGGCTTTGGGGAGCAGCCACACCAGACTGGGACTGCTTACCTCCAGTGTTATATACTACATACTTCACAGAATAAACCAATGTTGGTTTATGGCTTGGTTATTTTTGGCTTTTTTATTTTCTTCCGCCAAACCTAAATTTACCTGACATTCAACCCCATGAAGTATTGGGAATCCCGAAATGATCAACAGGAAAGTATTTTGCAAACTTTCCAGCTCTAGGCACACACATAAGACATTTTTCCTTTTGCAGTGTTTATGACTTTCATTATGATTGATTTAGGAAGAATGGGTTGAAATTGATGGGCATGATCCTGGCCAGAGATCAGAGGCTCTTTGTCCTGCTTCAGCAACTTATTACAGAGGGCTCTGCACAACATCCATGGATAACAGTGGCGTGAGAAGCTGGCAGGAGAGGGGCTGCCAACCTTTGGGCAGCCTGCCATCAGGATGACTGGGTGATTTTTGCTGAGCTGGGGCCAGAATGTTCAGCCACTGGTTGACAGTGAATCATAAAGGTTAAGAGTCGGAGAGATAAGTTTAAATCTAGGTTCCATCCTTACTTGCTGTGTGACCCTTGGCAAGTTACTGAGCTCCAGGTCTCAGATTTTTCATTTGTAAAATGGGAACAATTATAGCTCCTGTGACATAGCGTTGTCATGGAGATTTAGTGATATAACATACCCAGTAGGGAAAAAGATAAATCCAGTTTGTCTGTATCCAGTCCACTAACCCTTGACAGATAACAAATGGACAGACTAGATTCCGGTTTGTTTCTTCTTACCTTCACTGATTAATTCAGTAGACATACTGAATGCGCCTACTGTGTGCCTCCTCTATGCAGGGGATGAAAAGAGTTAGTGAGGGGGACTTAGACCATGACATCCAGATACAGCCAACTTAAAAAAGTGGTTAAAAAAACCCTAAAACCCTGGCCAGTGTGGTTCAGTTGGTTGAAGGGTCATCCCATAAATTGAAAGGTCATGGGTTTGCTCCCAGTTGGGGCACATGCCTAGGTTGCAGGTTTGGTCCATGGTTGGGGGGTGTGGAAGGCAGCTGATCAATGTTGCTCTCCCTCCCTTCTCCTCTCTCTAAAATCAATGAACATATCCTTGGGTGAGGGTTAAAAAAAATTGAGCCAAACTTTTTTTGGGTGCCCCTCCCCTCCTCTTACTGCCGTCTTTTCTTGAGGGCTCCCTTTGAAGATGCATTCATGGCTGTTCTGGTCTACCTACTCCCAGTAAGTAGTTGCTTGTTCTCAGGAGGACCACAATCACTAATTCATACTATGGTACATATGACTACAAATCTCTCAGAACATGGACCTGAAAATGACCCTTCCTGTAAAGCTGACTGCATCCTGAGACACTGTTCCTATGCATAGAAAGCAAGAAGGTTCCAGGTAGAAGGGCCCAGAGAAATCATTCAATCTGAACTCAAGCCAGGCAGAAATGACTCTAAGCAAAATGACCCACCCAAGGACACCAGCAGTCAGACTGGGAGGGGAGCAGAAAATGGCTCTTCCAGGCTCCACGGTCACTGCTCTACATTATCTGATTAGGTTGTGTAGGGTGCCCTAGGCGGATACTGAGGCAAGTCTAGAAGTGCCTCTGCCTTCCAAGAAACCTACAACCTGACCAGGGACATGAACAAATATGTTAGACCGAAAGCCTTTTGGCTCCACTGGTTTGAAAAGCTGCCTTCATTATGTACCACATTCTTCAATACGCACAAGACTATTCTAGCCCTGACTTGTGTGGCTCAGTGGGCTTGGCGTCATTCTTCAAATTGAAAGGTCGCTGGTTCATTTCCCAGTCAGGACATATGCCTGGGTTGTGGGCCAGGTCCCTGGCTGATGATGTGTGAGAGGCAACCGATCGATGTTTCTTTCTTACATTGATGTTTCTCTGTTTCTCCCTCCCATCCCCCCTTCTCTAAAATAAATAAATAAATAAATAAATAAATCTTTTTAAAAAGACTATTCTAGACTGTTCTGTTCTACCACTGTCTCTTCCTGTATCACTACTATGCTGTTTCAAAGATTATAGCTTTATAAAATCCTTTGCTATCTGGTACAGAAAGTCCTCTTTCTTCTTTTTTCAGAGCGTCTTAGTGGTTCTTGTATAATTATTGTTCCAGATGAACTTTTAAATTAGCCTTTGAATAACACAGATATTGAATCTTCTTTTGCACTCTTGTGTATGCCAGGCACTCAGTTCCTGCTCTTGGGAGCCCACAAACACATTGAGCAATGCAACTAAACAAGAAGTGTAAAACAACACCAGGAACCTCACCTTGTGGGTAACCAAAGCCGAAGGAGCGAGGAGTCGGCACAGCAAAGACATGCGTTGAGTTCCATTGCTCCTCCAGACTAGGACAGTCCTTCCTGGGAAGCTCAACAGGGGAGGTGACATACGGGACTTAGATGGATGAGTAGGAGTTTTTCAGGTATAAAAGAGAAGAAATGCTTTGAATGGGGAAGTCAGACACATTTCATTTGATAGGTGATAGGCGTTTGCCAGATTCAGAGGATGGAACGAAGGGAGGGATTGCCTGGAGCTGGGAAAATCACAAGAAGGCTTCTGAAGACATTTCGGCTGGGTTCGAGTTGGAGGAATCATAGAAGATGTTGGAAGAGGTAATTAAATGAAAAGGATTTTGTTAGGAAATTAATACAAGTTAACTTTTGACCTGGACTTCGAGGGATGAGCGACACAGGAAAGGAGGTAGTCACAGAAAAGGCAAATAGGAAATTTCCTGGCTTCCTGCCCACTCTTTAAGATTCCAAATCCAGGGTCTAAGCGTCTCACCGCGTAGACTCCGGGAATGCTGAGTTGGCGACTCTGCAGTTCCGATTTCCAGGCGTGGGTAGCCATGGACCAGCCTGGGACACTAAGGCTCAGGTTTGCGGAGCTGGCTGGCAGAGTTGAATGCTTTTTGTCAGAATTGACCAATGGGGTGGCAGTACCCGGTTGCCAGGGCTACCGGAGGCGGGGCCTGAGCGACAGGGGCGGGGGTCTGGGCGGGGTTTATATAAGTGGGTGGTGGGGAGGAAGGCGGGGCTTGGAGTCGGTGGCTGCTGAGCGGGCGGGCGCTGGCCACGGGGTCGGATCCCGGGGGAGCGAGCTAGTGGAGGCGCGGTGGATCCAATTTACTTGCTGGGAAGATCTATGGGAAAAAGCCGTGTAAATGCGTTTTAAGGCGAGTGTGGGAGTGGCTCTGAGAGCCTCGGGATGCGGGAGCCCTCTGCTCCGGTGCTGATGTGCCCCTGGCCCCTCTTGCCTCTTTTCAGCAGGGGCCTCGGCTCCGCAACTGCCACTCCTCGGGGTGTTGCACAAGTTTCGAGGTCACCGGCGACCCCCCCTAGCAGCGCGCCTGGCTCTGGCCCCCGCGAAGGAGGACGGGGCTTGGTAAGAGGGTGTGTGTGTGTGTGTGTGTGTGTGTGTGTGTGTGTGTGTAAATGAGGGGAGAGCGGGACCTTGGCCCTGCCTTCGGGAGGGCTCACTGGGACAGAACCTCATCTTTTGGTTCTCGCCCTGGAGCCCGCCTGGCGAGCCCATGCACTCTTAGAATCCTAGCACTCCTGGATCAGCCAGCCCTCGTTTACAAATGGTGAAACTGAGGCTCTGAGAGGGGGCGGGGTGTACTCAGGGTTACTCAGCAGATAGTGGACCTGAACTTAAGCTCGGGCTCTGGGGCTGAGAATCTAGGGGGAGACAGCTGAGGCCTCTGTAGGTAGGCGTGGTCAGGACTAGAGGCACGCTGGAAACTTGGCCACCCGTGGTTCTGGGTTTCCCTGCTCCTTTGCTCTTTCTTTCCTTCTTTCTTTCTTTTTTTTTTAACTAAAACCCCAACTTCAGAATTGGAAAGGATCTCCAAAACAACTCATCAATTTAGAGACGGGGAAACTGAGGCTCTGAGAGGCAGTGACATCTAGGCGTATAATGCCTTGTCCCAGTCCAGGATTCTCGATGGAATCCTATCCCAGTGAACCTCAGCTCTTCAGACTTGTGCTAGGGGCATGGCGCGGTGTGGCGGGACTGGGCACCCCAGCTTGGGGAAGTGAGGGGATCAGCGGAGGCAGGCCCCCGCCCCCCATCCACACCAACCCAGCAGCCTCCTCACTCTCTCCCTGCAGTGTGTTGCATACTTTCTAAGGCGGCGGCGACAGCGGCAGTGCCGCAGCGGCGGCTCCTCCTCGGCATGACTGGCTACCTGAGTGAAACGGACTTTGTGATGGTGGAGGAGGGTTTCAGCACCCGAGACCTGCTGGAGGAACTCACTCTGGGGGCCTCACAGGCCACCACGGTGAGGGGCTGCGAGTGGGGGTGGGTCCCCTGTCCCCTGTGCAGGTCCAGCTCCTCCTCTGATGGGGTCCTCGTCTTACTCTCACTTATTCCGTATTCAGCCCTTGCAATTTGCAAGAGACAGGTTCATTTATCCCCAGTTCCTGGTCCTGGCTCTCAAACCTGCCTTGATGAGAGCACCACTATCATCTACCCAGCCCTAGATCTAGGTCAGAAACCTGGCAGCCCCTTCTTCTCCCCCTCCTCCCACCCCCCTCCCAATGGAGGCATCACCAACCTCTGTGAATTCAGCCTCCTTAAAATATCCTCTAGTGTGCTCCTCCAGAACCTCTCTGTGTAGTCCTGACTTCATATCTCAAACGGCCCCCCACCCTCCTCCCTGCCTCATCCCTCACCCCAACTTGATCACAGCCCTGCTCAAAACTAGACTTCTTTTCCCATTTCCCAATTGCCTACAGGGTCAGATCAGAACCCCTCTGCTTTCCTAGCCCCATTTCCAGCTTCTCCCCCGGTGTATGTCATAGTCCCAAAGACGCCATGCGCTCTATCACCTATCACCCCTTTGCCTAGAACACCCTTCTCCTGGCCTCTCTCCCTCTTACCTGTTACTACTCATTCCTCATTACTCATCGGTAGCCCCCTTTCCTGATTGCCCAGGCAGCTTTTGTATTTTCTTTCTCCACAGCCCCCACTATAGTGCATAGAGACTCCCCTGTGGTCATTGCTGTCCCCTAGCATAACGTCCAACACCAAGTGGGCATCAGTAAAAAAAAAAGTGTTGCATAAAGGAAAACTGAGTTCCAGGGAAGTTTCAGTTATGTGGACTCACACATAGCCTGATCCATGTTCCGTGTTCAACAAATCCGTTCAGGCTACTTGTCCGCAGGCATGGGTTGCAGTGGCAGCAGGACTACCTCAAGGCTTCACTGGGCACTGATATGTGAAAAGCAGTGGGCTGGAGGCCACAGCTTTGGCCTTCAAGGAAGTGGTCTTTTTCTGGAGAAGACAGATGCATACATAGTTCTGATACTTTGGGAGCAAGAGCAAAATGCAGTGGGAGCCTTAAAAGCAGAGTTGCCTTCTTGGTCTGGGGGAGGTGGCGTTGGAGATGAAACCTGTTTAAGGTAGACTGGGAATTTGCCAGACACAAGTTGGGGAAGGGTATTCTCTGTGGAGGGCATGCTGGGAACAGAGGCTTGGAGGTGGGGAAATAAAGAATCCAGCCTGCAGCTGGAGTTTGAACTACAGGGAGGGGAGGGACAAGGGCTGGATTCCAGATCCTCAAATGCCAGGCTGGGGAGTTTCCCTTCTGTCCTGTAGACTTGGTCTGCCCCAGAGAATTTAGAGCAAGGTGCTTTGTGGCCTCAGCCAAGCTTGGGGTAGATATTTGGGAGGATCAGGGATGGCATGCAGAAGGAGGGAGCTGGGTAGGGTCTCACATTCACCCATCTTGTTGTGCAGGGGGAGGTCACTGCCTTCTTCGTGGCTGACCTGGGTGCAGTAGTGAGGAAGCACTTCCACTTTCTGAAGTGCCTGCCTAGAGTCCGGCCCTTTTACACTGTCAAGTGCAACAGCAGCCCGGGCGTGCTGAAGGTCCTGGCTGAGCTGGGGCTGGGCTTCAGCTGTGCCAACAAGGTGAGCCGCTGCCCCCACCAGCACACTGACCCTTGCTGCCTACTCAGCATACATACGGCTGCTGGGCTGCTGTGGGTGGGCCCTGGGGAGGCAGGAGTGACCCGCAGTTAGCCTCTGCCCTCTGGAAGGGCCTCTCGCTTGGAAGGGGGTTTAAGGGATGAGGGAGGGAGAAACAAGCATGGCATTTGCCAGCCTTGAAGTTGCAAATCAGAACCATGTGTGTCCCTGGGGTAGCGGGGTTATCTTTTTATTTATTTTTGGGTCATCTTTTTAAGCTTTCAAACTTCTCGACATAGAGCTATACATGGCTCTATACATAGAGCTTTTAACTAAAACAAAACAAAAACACCCTCTTACTATTGGTCTTGTTTTCTTATATAATCTTAATAATAGGTGACTACATTTTCTTGACTAATCCTTTTAGAGTTTTGTTATTTGTTGCCAATTCTATCACTTTTCTAATTTTATTAGTGCCATTATCTTAATTCTCTCCTGCTCAACTTAGATTTACTTTACCTATTTATTATCATTCTTTATTCATTGAGCTCCTACAATGTGTGGGTTGCTGTGATAGGTAGGGCTGGCCACAGAGTGAGACAGACTCTGCTGTCCTTTAGCCGAAAGCTTAGCTCACCAATTTTTCATTACCACATTAGCTTATCTGTTTTACTTCTGTTCTTACTTGAGAAAAGCCTTTTAGCTACAAAGCTTCCTCAGAGTACAGCTTTGGATATATTTATTTATTCAGCAGACATTTATTGAGAAGCTACTGTGGTGCCAAGTACTATTTTAGGTGGGGATTTAGCAAGTGCACAAAACAGCAAAAAGCCCTTTCTTCATGGAGCTTCCTTTCTAAAATAAGTTAAACAATGAAAATGCATAACATCACCCTGGCTGGCGTGGCTCAGTTGGTTGGAACATCATCCTGTGCACCAGAAGGCTGTGGAGGTTGCAGGTTTGATTCCTGGTCAGGGAGCACAGAAGGTGACCAATCAATGTTTCTCTCTCACACTGATGTTTTTTTCTCTCTCCCTCTCTCTCTAATCAATAAACATATATATATATATATATATATATATATATATATATATATATATTAAAAGAAAGTGTATAGTATTTTAGATGGAGAAAATTAAAGTGGGAAAGGGAAGTAGAGAATGTTTGGAGAGAAGATAGCACTTTTAGATAGTTTGGCTAAGGAAGGCTTTGCTGAAATTTGAATACAGACCTGAAGGAAGCAAAGGATCACGCCAGGTAGATAATGAGGGGAAGGGCATTTTAGGCAGAGGGAACAGCACATGCAAAGGCCCTGAGGTGCCTGGTGGGCACTGGTTTGTTATTGACATTAATGTTATTTTCTGTAATGGCTAGTAATGATTATTTTGAGGGGAATCCTTTTTAAACCCTTTAAAAAACCCTCTTTAAACCCCTTAAAGGCAGCAATGTGACTGGGTGTTGTGAGGAGGGCTCTAACGGGAGTCCTGGGGGGAAAGGAGAAGAGCTATCCTGGCCAGGATGACAGGGCTGGTGGGATTCCAGTGGGAGACAGGTGTGCACCAGGGTGGTACTGTCGGAAGGAGTGGCTTAACCTTTATCAGGGACCAATGGAAATGCTGCTGCCGACAGATGAGTCTCTCTCTCTCATCACCCGCAAAGCCCCATAGCATTAGCTCTTGTTTTGCATACTCAGTTGTGCGTGTGTCACATAAAGCCCTGCGAGGGGCGTGGGGAAAGAGTTTGCCATTTTACAGTTGAGCAAACTGGGGGCCAACCAGTAGCAGAACCAGGACTCACCCTGCACACACCAGGCCTCTGCTCTGGGCAAAGTGGAAGGGGATCCATTTCTGGGCCCCTTGGTCTAGGGCTAAAGAACAGGACCGAACCCCACTGACTGGAGTCGTCTTCTGCTGGAAACCCAGAGCGGGGCCCTGGCCCACCAGCCTCAGGGGCTGCCTCCAAAGGGTGTGTTGGGCTTAGAAAGGCCTTGAAGTCAGTGGGGGCTTTAAAAGCATCTCCCATTTGCTGAGTGCTTCTGTCAGGCCACGGGCTTTGCCGAGCATTTTCTGTACATGATCTCATCTTATTCTCGAAACAACTCCGTGAGGTAATTACTATTACCATGGCTCTGACAACAGTCCTCTGAGGACACATTAAATGTATAAAGAAAGCGGCAGAGGCTGAGTGACTTACTGGGAAGTGGCTGCTGGTGTACGGCAATGGGCTCTGATGCTAGAGTGGCTGTCTTTTCCAGGATCGTAGAGAGGGGATGGCTGAGCTGGGATGAGGCTGGTGACAGATGCTAACTTCGAGAACTGGGAGAGGCCAAGCACCCCTCCTGGTGGGTGGGATCATGCAGACATTTGGGTGCATTTACTAAGAGGTAGCTGTGAGAAACCCAGGTTTTTTTGGAAGTCCAAGGCTGCCCTCTTCTGGTCAGCCATAGCTGGTGGCTGTGCTTAGCACTGACTGAGGGCTTGGCAGTGTGCTGGGGCTTGGTGTACCCCATTTGTGTTGGAGGGCCTGGGGGTCGAAGGCACAGACCACACCCTGCTCGGAGCTCTGGTCTGACCACCTTTCCAAAGACCTCATGTCATCTCCCCTGACCCCATCGCTTGCCCTCTCCTGCTGTCTCCCTTAGCGTGCTTCCATCTTCAAAAGCCTTTCCTGAACACCCCAAAGTCCCCCACGCTGATCCCTTGCTCTTTCTTCACAGCCAAAATGAGCATGCCACGTGACCACCTTTTCTGTACTCACTTGTCACTGGCCCTTAGCACCCACTCCTCACACCATTGCTTCCTGGCGTCCAGTCTCATGGCTCCAAGGTACCTTCTCCAACCGATGTCCCCAGTGATCTCCTGAATCCAGTGAACACTTTGTTTTAAACCTTCATTTTGAATCATTCAAATAATATATGTGTTTATTCACACACACACACACACACACACAAGTAGGACATCGGTTTTACATCTCTGGAGATGATTGCCACTATGAATTTGAGTTTGGTGGATATATCCGTATTTAAAATACTTGCAAATATGACCTAGAAAGCATACACACTACCTTGTGATTTTGTGATAAAACAGAAAAGGTGGTCACGTGGCATGCACTGTTTGGCAATAGCCTGCCACTCGGCAGGTGTTGGAGAGCTGTCTGTGTTGGTGCATTTCGACCTTGTTGGGGACACTCCTCGATCCTCTTATTGGCCTCTCAACAACATTCAACACAGGGACTTTTTTTTTTTAAGTTCAGTGTGGCTCACTGTAGGCACAATGTTGTATGGCGGATCTCTAGAACTTACTCACTCACGAAACTGAGACCTGATGCCCGCTGAGTAGCAACTCCCCCATTAACCACATAGTCTCTTAAAAACACACTCAACAATAATGGATGCTCCTACTTTTAAAGACCTCTGCGGTGTGTCAGATGAAAGTGAATGCTGCTCCGGCCCTGCCCCACCCTCACTGGTGCCTCGGATAGTGGAGACACCACCTTCCATACAGACGCGACTTGTAGGACAGGCTTTGCTTGGACAGAAATAGCATTAGAATCTCTGTACTGTTCTGCCTCTTCTGGAGGCATTCTCTCTCCTTTCACCTCTGCAGGTCCTGGGCACCGGCTGTTCCTCATCATCTACTGCTCTCTCAGTAGGAGGGTTCCTCTGGATTCTGGCTCAGGTTCCCTTCTCTTATAAACTCCCCCTTTGCTTAGGGAATTTCATCCCGTCCTGTGGCTTTAAATGCCATTGATATGCCGACACTTCCCATGTTTTGATTCTACTACCCAGACCTGTACAGCCAGCTGCTGGTTTGATAATGTAACAGGATGCCTGGCATCCAGTGTTTTCAAATATACTCACGATCCTTCCTTTGAGAAGCGTCCCTTGGTCTGCTATGCATGGAGTCCCCTGAGACATCCTCACCCTGTATCCCCACATGTAATCCATCACCAGGCTTGCCAGCCCTGCCTTCCTGGTGCCGACTCTGTTGTCTCTGCCAGGGTGACTGTGACAGTCTCCCCACAATCACCTGGGGCCCTTCTGGGTAGCCAGAGTGATATGCATTTAAGAGTGATATGCAATGATATGCATATTTTTTATTTTCAGAGGGAGGGAAGGGGAAGGAGAAAGAGCAGGAGAGAAACATTGATGTGAGAGAGAAACATCCATCAGCTGCCTCTTGCGCACATTGTGACCAGGGACTGAACCAGCAACTCAGGCATATGCCCTGATCAGGAATCGAACCAGTGACATTTTGCTTTGCAAGATGACGCCCAACCAACTGAGCCACACCAGTCAAGGCCACACAGATATGCTTTAGATTTGCATTTAAACTGCAGACCTGAGCATGTCATTTCCCTTGAAACCCTTGAAACTGTTTGCATCACTGGCAGGATGGAAATATTATACTGGTTCAGGTGTACGATACTGTGATTAGACATTGTTGTGCCTCACTCAGTGGTCACCACCACACATCAGTCACCACAGAGAGTTACGGTGTTATTGACTGTATCCTCTGTGCCGTATGCTACATTCCCATACTAATGTATCATATAACTGGAAATTTTATCTGTGATTCCCCTTCCCTTTTTTTTCCTTTTGCCCTCCCCGACTCCCTTTCTCTCTGGTAACTATCGGTTTGTTCTCGGGATCTGTGAAGCTGTTTGTATTTTGTTTTGTTTGTTTATTTTGTTTTTCAGATTCCACATATAAATGAAATGATATGATATTTGTCTTTCTCTGTCAGAATCATTTTATTTAGCGTGAAATGCTCTAGGTCCATCCATTGTGTCACAAATGGCAAGGTTTCATTCTTTTTGATAACTGAGTAATATTCCATTGTATCTGTCTGCCACATCTTTTGCATCCATTCATCTACCAATGGACCACTAGGCTAATTCCATATTTTGGCTATTGCAAATAGTGCTGCAGTGAACACAGGGGTGCATATATCTTTTTGAATTAGTGTTTTTGATTTCTGCTGATAAATACCCAGAAGTGGGACTCCAGGGTCATATGGTGGTTCTATTTTTAATCTGATTGGGAAATCTCCACACTGTTTTCCATAGTGGCCGCACCAATTTACATTCCCGCCAACAGTGCGGGAGGGTTCCCTTTTTGCCACATCCTTGCCAGTGCTTGGTATTTCTTTCTGATGATAGTCATTCTGACAGGTGTGCAATCTCATTGTGGTTTTGGCTTGTATTTCTCGATGATTACAGTGATTATTATTTAAATATTTATAAGCAAAACTAAACCTCAGGCCCCCGAGGTGCTAGCACTGCTCCTCACCTCACGTGGTGAGGCAGGGAGGGAAACGGCGTCATATCCGCCCAGACTCGGGGCAGCTACTGCAGCGCTGCAGCTGGACCTTTGTGTCCTACTCTGCTACTTCCTGGTTGTGTCACCATTGGCAGGGGGACCTCTCTGTCCTCTGTAAAACGTGGCCAATAAATATTTCACAGGACAGTTATAGGCATCTCCTGAGATAATGCACATAAATACCTTGTGCTGAAAAGTTACTAAATTAAAATTAGAGTCTTATTGCAAACTCAGGATGGCTAGAATGGCCCTGTGCCTCCTTTCCTGTTTCTAAACTGACCTCCTTCCCTTAGTCACAGAGAGTCAGGCCGGAGTTTGAAAATTGGTTCTGCCGCCTACTTGCTGCATGGCCTCTCCGAGCCTCAGCTTCCTGCTCTGTAGAATGGAGTGAATACCCACTTGGTGGGGTCATCGTAAGGAGTCCACAAAGGAGTTAATGCACAGTAACAGGTGGCAAACTGGGTGGCCAGCCAAATCCAGCCCATTGCTGATTTTGCAAAGTTTTATTGGACCCCATCTAGCTCATTCACTTACACACTGTCTGTGGCTGGTTGGGTGCCACAGTGGCAGTGGGGTGGTTGTGACAGAAACTGCACAGCCTACAAAGCCTCAACTATCTACTCTCTGGTCCTGTGTAGAAGTTTGCCGACACCTGACGTAGAAAGTGTCTCACTGGGTGCCTGTTTGTGGTAGGTGCTCCGTGACCATGGTTGCTGTCATTGTAATCACCATGGTCTGTGTCAACACGCAGCCGTCAGGTGGTGCAGTGTTCCTCCGTAAAGGTGAGGGGGAGGCAGCCCCATGGGGGCGGAGCTCGCGGGTGTCACCAGCACAGTGCCATGCACGCAGCAGGCCTGTGTCAAAAAGACTCCAGGCCTTGTGAACTTTCTAACACGTTAACTAATATCCTCTAAGCATTTACATCTGCCGGGAAAATGCATCAGAAGTCTGTAGTTAGGGCCACCATGAGTCCTTAGAGTGCCTTCGTGTGAATTAGAAAATGCACCGCGCCCTGGCTGGGCAGCTCAGTGGGTTAGCGTATCATCCCTACACATCCAGGTTGCAGGTTAGGTCCCTGGTCAGGGCACATAGCAGAATCAACCACATGAATGAATAAATAAGTGGAATAATAAATCAGTGTCTTTCTCTCTAAAACCATTTAAAAGAGTTTTTTAAAGAAAATGCACCCCTTCCTTGAGACACTGAATTGTTATAGTAAATATACGGATTTTGTGGGAAGGGGATGCTTTATTATCAGGAGGCTGCACTAAGTACACTAGCCTACCACGTGTCCTCCGTGATCGGACGCCCCGGCCTGCGCAGTGCCTCGCCTGTGCAGCTGGGCGTGGCAGCCCTGCCTGGCCACCAATGGTGAAGCAGCGTGGCCCTGACTTTCGCACGTCTGTCTGTTGTTTGATGGTGAGGCTCACTTCTTAAGGACCTCTGCGTGCAGAGCTATGACTTTGCCTCTCATCTGTGTTTCCTTGGCTTCCGAGGGCCCAGCAGGCCCTGCTGCCTCCTCACCTCCACCTTTGGGACCCCACAGACAGAGATGGAGCTGGTCCAGCGTATTGGCGTCCCTGCCAGTAAGATCATCTACGCCCATCCCTGTAAGCAAATCGCGCAGATCAAGTATGCTGCCAAGCACGGGGTCCAGCTGCTGAGCTTTGACAATGAGATGGAGCTGGCAAAGGTGGTGAAGAGCCACCCCAGTGCCAAGTAAGCTGAGAGCTACTCGTGTGGGGAGGCAGAGAGGGTGGGAGGAGTGGAGCTGGAGCCAGGGACCCTGCCCTGGACCCAGCCAGGGTCACAGGAGGTTGGGGCAAGCACTCTTGGACTGGACCCAGGATGCCAGGGCCTGACTCTGGCAAAGACATGGCTGAGAGAACTGGGCGGTGGTGGTGGTGGGGGTGGGGTGGGGAAGTTTCATGAAAGAGCTTGCTTTGGAGGTGGGCCTTGAGTAGTGAACCCAGTTTGGGGAGGGCACAAACAGTGTGTCAGAGGGAGCTGCATAAACAAATGCATGGAGGTTGAAATAGCATGGGGTGTCTGTGGGATAAGCAGAAATCTGGTGAGACTGGAAGACACCATGGGTGAGTGGTGAGGGTGACTGAATGATGCTGGTCATGGGGCAGGGACCTGATGCAAATAGGCCTTGCCAAGGGGTCAGAGCTGGGCATTTTGCTCAGGCTGAGGCTCTCACATGGTCACTTAGCACCCTGGGGACTCCAGGGAGGGACCTGGGGGCGAAGAGGAGGCCAGGTGGTGGGCCACTCTGCTTCACCCACAGCAGCTTCCGTTCTGTCTGTCACACATGATCTTGGAGTTCTCAATAAGACTGTGTTTGAAAAATAGAGTAGTTTTCCTCTTACAAAGAAAATCGGAAAAGCCCAGCTGGTGCAGTGGCTGATTTAGAGGAAGTGGGGCTGCTGGGGCGGGGCGGGGGGTGGACCGGATGAGGTCTGCCCAGGGCAGGGACTGCAGGAAGGGGGGCCCAGGGATGTTTAGGGACTGGGTGGGACAGTGCTCAGAGGCTGATGGTCTGTGTAGGGAGAGAAAGGGGCCTGGGTGCCCGTGGGGTTGGGTGGCTCTGAGCTGCTGGGCTTCTCGTCCCCGACTCAGAGAAGTGGTTGGGTTGGGGAGGCGGGGTCTACCTGGCAGAGGTATGCTGTGTGTCTCCCCAGGATGGTTCTGTGCATTGCCACCGATGACTCCCACTCCCTGAGCCACCTCAGCCTCAAGTTCGGGGCATTGCTGAAATCCTGCAGACACCTGCTTCAAAACGCTAAGGAGAGCCATGTGGAGGTGGTGGGTGTGAGGTGAGTGTCTGGAAGCCCCGCCCTCTCCACCCACACCAGGCCCACTGCCTTTTTCCCGGGAGTTAATCAACTCTGTGTGAGCACTGCCCAAGGTCCTCCAGGGAAGGTCTGTCCCTGGGCGTGGAATTCTGCCATGTGAGAGTTCCCTATCTCTCTGGAAAGAAGGTTTGGTGAGTCCTGCTGCCCCAAACCCACAGTCCCCAGGTGTCCCAGGAGGTCCCTGGAGGGACCTGGCTTTGCAGGAGTTTTACCAGCCTGTGGGCCACACCTTTGCTCTGTTTCTGTCCTTGCAGGGGTGTGGAATAAGTAGTGGCAATGACCTAACAACATAGCTTTCATTTATCTGTACTTTGGACATTCCAGGCCCTGTGCTAAACGTTCCATATACATTATCTCACAGCCTTGTGGGGTCTTCTCCCCATTTACAGGTGGGGAAACTGAAGCCCGGGCAGGTCACACCACTGATGGAGGGGTACATCCAAATCTGGCTGACTCTGGGGTTCTGGCCCTCATCCCAGAAGGCTCTGCTTTAGTGGCAGAATGCCCACCCCTCACTGGCCACATGACCCACGGCAACCCATTTAACCTCTTAGGCCCCTCAGTCATTATATCTGCCAAGTGGGCACCGAGTCCAGTGTGCCTTTCCTGGCTGGGGCTGAGGTGGTGGCACCTGCGGTCCTGCTTGTAAGCCCAGGCTTTTCCTCCTTTTCCAGCTTTCACCTCGGCAGTGGCTGTCCTGACCCTCAGGCCTATGCTCAGTCCATCGCAGACGCCCGAGTTGTGTTTGAAATGGGCGCCCAGCTGGGCCACAGGATGCATATCCTGGACCTTGGTGGTGGCTTTCCTGGAGTGGAGGGGACCAAAGTGAGATTTGAAGAGGTAACCCTGGGGCTGGAAGCATCGTTGTTGAGCTCTGTCAGGGTGGAGGTGGGGATGGGGCAGGAAGGGTTATAATGGAGATAGGAAGCCACTCTGTGAGAGTCGTATGTGCTAAGTGCTGTGCTTGGTGCTTTACCTGGAACTCATTACTAACCTTGTGTTACTGCTGAGCAAACGAGGCTCATAGACGTTATGTCACTTTCTGAGTCCACAGTAGAGCTGGCTGCACACGCAGCTCGGCCTGACTCCAGCTCACCTACATATTTGAGGCTCAACCAGGCCATATTTGCATACATCATAAAGCTCTCTGAAGGTATGGGCTGATAAGAAATCAAATGGGAAGGCAGGAAAAGGAAAGCGAACCTGTCCTCCTCCCCCATCCATGAGAAGAAATCCAGAAAAATGTGTCATCTCAATCTCCACTCCAACCACTAGGGGACGCTTCTCCTCAGTAGTAAGAGCTTCATCTCAAGAGTATCTGCATCAAAGACCTGTCCCTGAGAAAGTAATTCACTATAGACACAGAGAATTAGCCTCTCAGATGAACACTGCAGCCTTGTGCGTCACAGAATCCCACTGCACCTCCTTGGTCATCGAACTCTCGGGGACTGGTTAAACTGTGAAACATTCTTATGAAGACGTTTAGTTACATGTAAAGGCCATTCACGTCTCTTGGTAAAACAGGTTATAAAAAAACATATGTGTATAGCCCCAGCTTGTTCACCATAAAAAACAGTGTTCGCATAAAAAAAGAATTAAAGGAGCTACTCCAAAAAGTTAACAATGATTAGGTTTATCTGGATAATAGAATTAGGCATGATTTTTTTTTCTTCTCACCCAAGGACATGCTTATTGATTTTAGAGGGAGGGGAAGGGAGGGAGAGAAAGGGGGAGAGAAACATCGATCAGTTGCCTTTCGCACATGCCCTGCCTGGGACCGAACCCGCAACCTAGGCGTGTGCCCCAACTGGGAACTGAACCTGCGTTCAGCCTTCCGGTTTACAGGACAATGCTCCAGCCAGCTGAGCCACACCAGCCGGGGAAGGAGGGATTCTTGTTTTGAAAAAAACTTTAAAGTTTTTGTTTAATTACAGTTTATACTCAATATTATTTTGTATTAGTTTCAGAATAGTGTAAAGTATATGATTATACTTTACAATGTGTTGTGACAATAGTGTTGACCATGTTCCCTGTGCTGTACTTTATGTCCTTGTGACTGGCCTAGAACCACCAATCTGTCCTTCTTAACCCCTTCCCCTCTGTCCCCAGTCCCCCAACCCCTTCCCCTCCAGCAACCATCAGTCTGTCTTCTGTGTTTATGAGTCTGTTTCAGGTTTGTTCATTGGTTTATTTTGTTCTGTAGTTCCCACATCTAAGTGAAACCATATGGTATTTGTCTTTCTCTGATTTATTTCACTTAGCATAATACCCTCTAGGTCCATCCATGCTGAAATTAGGGGTGGTTTTGATCTTCTTTTTTCTTGTCAGTGTTTTCTATAAAAAATACGTCATTTAACAGATTAATTTTTTATGAAAGAAAAATCCACACCAGTGCTTCTGGAATCTTAGTACCAAGTGTTATTTTGAGATTGCCTCTTGTCACTGGGGGGCATTGAGAAGAGTGAGTTACACAGGATGAGGGGGCCTGACCCCACTCTGCCTCCCACCCACCTTCTTGGCCAGCTGTCCCTGGTTACCAGCTGGGGCCTTGGCACCTAGCTGCCAAGTCCTTCTTTCTGAAATCGAACAAGTTCTCAAGAAATAGACTTGGATCTGTATCAAGTCTTCGACATAACCCTAACTTCAAACATGTAACTGTCCACTCCCCCTCCCCCGTCCCCTACCACCAGATCGCTTCTGTGATCAACTCAGCCTTGGACCTGTACTTCCCGGAGGGCTGTGGTGTGGACATCCTGGCCCAGCTGGGTCGCTTCTATGTGAGCTCGGCCTTCACCTTGGCAGTCAGCATCATCGCCAAGAAGGAGGTTCTTCTGGAGCAGCCTGGCAGGGAGGGTAGGTACCAGGGGGCAGCAGAGCCCCATTCTTCCCTGAAGGTAGAGGCTGGCTGGCTGGCTGAGCAGGGTCTGGCTTTAGGGAGTGGGGAATCTAGGAACTGCGTCCTTGCTTTATGAAAAGTTACAATCAAGTTGCCTCACTCCCAAGACACTTATTTAACATCTTTTTTCCCCATGCACGCTCATATTTTATGAAGATTGGAATAAAAACAACCTTAGGTAGAATAGATACTTTATTAACTGTATTATATGGTTGAGAAAACTGAGGACCAAAGCAAATACAAGTGAATTGCTTAATAGCTAGTAGGAGGCAAAGCCTGCATTTGATCCCATGTTTGTCTCCTCTCCTAAGTGCTGCCTCTTGCTCACCCTACTGCATCTCATGACATAATGAAAATAATCAATGACAAAGTCTGTTTGTCTAAACCCACTTTACAGATGACAGACGTAGGCATGGAGAGGCTGAGTCACTCACCCAGGGTCACACAGCTGATGAGGCCCAGTGCTAGGATTCAAGTTTGGGCTGGTCTGACTCAGGCGTCTGTGCCCACACTGCTAACATCATCACTCTTCCCTGCCCTTCCCGCTAGATCAGTCCTCTCGGCAGTCCCACAAGAGAATCTGTGTGGAGGGGTGGTGGGCTCAAGGTAGAATGTCTGTGTGTGTGTGTGTGTGTGAATGTGTGAATGGTGTTCTTCCGGCCTCCTTTATAGATCTGGGGAATTGTCCTCTCTAGTCCCAGCAGCAGACCTGGCCTCTCATTCATGCGCTGCCCCAGTGTTGTGCCTGTGAGCATGTGGCTTAACCTCTTGGGGGCATGAGTTTGGGTGGACTGCTCTTCTGCCTTTGCTGGGGCCTCAAGAGGCTCAGTTGCAGACGAGGCGTGTGTCTTGGGCAGGGTTGCTCGGCTACAAGTGTGAGTGTTTCCAAGAAGGCAGTGACCCTCGTGTCACAGGAGGGCGCAGGCACCGGCCGGTAGCTGAAGAGGGCAGCCCTTTTAGTTCAGTAGCCCACTGTTCCCGTGGAGCCCACCGTTGTGCCAGTTCCCCACTCCCACCCCTTCATCTTGCTCCTTGCCCTGCCATGGGCCCCTCCCTCCCTCCCTGCAGATGAGACCAGTTCTGTCCCCAAGACCATCGTGTACCACCTGGACGAGGGCATCTATGGGCTCTTCAACTCCGTGCTGTTTGAGAACACCTGCCCCACCCCCACCCTGCCGAAGGTGAGCCACTGGGGCCTGTTTTCCATTGTGTGGGTGTGTTTAAATAACATTTTTTGGTGTGCTGTAATCTAATTTATTATTTATTCATTTATTATTAATCCTTGCCCAAGGACATACTTATTGATTTTAGAGAGAGAGGATAGGAGGGTGAGAAAGAGAGAGAGAAACAAACATCCATTGGTTGCCTCTTGTATGCGCCCCCACTGGGGACCAAACCCACAGCCTGGGCCTGGGCCCCAACTGGAAATTCAACCCAAGACCTTTTGGTTAGTGGAACAATGCTCCAACCAACCGAGCCACATCGTCCAGGGCTGCTATCTAATTGTTAAAGAGTAAAGCATATTCACTTTAGAAAATAGGCAGCAAGGACAAAGGTTATCACCAATAACCCCACTCTGTACAGAGTTTTTGAACATTAGATTTCTTTTTCAATCTTTAAAAAATGTGTTTTGCTTTTTTCCCATAAAGTTGGAGTCATACTGTTTTGTAACCTTCTCTTCCTCCCTTAATATGGGTGAGGTTCTTTCCGTGCGGTAACTGCAGAGTAGTTTAACCGATCGAACCTGGTGGTTGGCCATTAGTTTCCTGTTCGTGAGTGCTGTGAGTGCATCTTGACATCCATCTCTGACCGTGGCTCTGAGGGAAATTCCTAGGAGTAAAGGGAACAGTTCCTCTTTAACGGGTTTTCCCACGTCAGTAAGGGAATGGGAACTGACGAACCTTCCTTGTCAGTGGATCCAGCCCAGCGTCTCCCACAGCGCCTGTGGGCGTCTCTAAGGGGAAAGAAAGTCAGACACGCCCTTGTACTTTCACAGCTCCAGGACTTTGTTTGTGTGGTCCCTCTTCTCGAAGGACACTTAAGTGCCCAACCAGCACCTCGCGAGCTTTCACTATGTGTGTGTTTTTTCCCTTCCTCTCGGTCAGTCTGGTTTTCCAAGGCCCAGTCAGCCGGTCACTCCTCCTTGTAGCACTTCCTACCCCACATCTGCAGCAGGTTAGAGGGAGCCCCTCTCCCTCCTCCAGGCCCGTAATAATGGGCCCTTGTTATATAGTTATGCTGTATTGTTCAAGGTTGGCTATGCTCTTGGAAAAAAAAGTAAAGCAAGAGAACGATGAAAACAAAATTTAGGAGACTGGGTACCTCAGGAGGGGTCAGGGAAGGGGCATGTCACTGGGTGGGCCACACAGGGTTTCAGAGATACTGGAAATTTTATATTTCTTTAGCTGGGTAATGAATACATCAATATTCATTTTATTATTATTTCATATATCTTACCCATGATACAAATGTTCTTTTGTATGGATTAAATATTTAACAAAAACTTGAATCTGTCATCATTTCTTATTAATATTCTTTGATAGTCCCATTTTTCTTTTATCACACTTTTCCTAACATTTGAAAAATATCTCAGGGGTTTTAATTAGTAGTAGTTTATTTCATCTATTCATTAACTTGGAAAGAATTCTCCTTTTTATTTTACTAAGTTTTTCCAGCTAGGAGAAGTAGAGGTCTTGTATTTTATTTCTCCCATTGAAGTTTTATTATTTCCTTTGAATAACTATTCTGGTGGCCCAGGCACATCCAAGGACTTGATAACTGGGTGCGTTCATCACTGTTGTGAGTGGAGACGGTGCCCGCGTTTTGAGCTGAGACTCTGGCACGCACATGGGCGCTCATCGGTTTCCTCTGACAACCACACCTCTCCCCTCCGAACCTTCCAGAGGGGCAGACATGTGTTCTGCAATGTGACACTGTATTTCTTCATTTTTTACATATTATACTTTCTTTGTTTCTTTTCCCCCTAATAGCAGTTGCCAGAATGTCTGATGATATATAGAAAGGAATGATGATGGAAAGCCTCAGACTTGGAGTCAGAAGACAGGGGTCCGAGTCCTGGCTCTGCCATATACTAGCTGAATGACATTAGGCAAGTCACTCAATCTCTCCGAGCCTTGTTTCTTCATCTGGAAAATGAGGGAGTTGAACTTTAATTACTAAGGTTGCTTCTGGTTCTGAAATGAGGCCATTGTAGGATATCTCCATTAAGTTAGCGTTATCTCCTTCTTTTAAATACTCTTCATTGTAGGATTTTGTTTTGTTTTATGTGTAGTTTTAATCAAGAACAGATGCTGCAGGCCAGTGAATGCCCTGTTGATATGTACAGAGAAAATCACATTTGAATCGTGGGTCTTTCTTTTCCATGTTATGATGAAGCCAGTGATTGACTCGTTCACATTGTCCCCCCTTCCACGCTAGGAATGCGAGTGTGGATTTGGTTAGCCAGGGATTCATTTTGGACTTTTGCCTCTGTGTTCACAAGTGAGATTTTGACTATAGGTTTAGTTTTTTTTGTTTTTGTTTTGAGATGGAGATGTTTTCGAGATATCCAAATCAAAATATCAAATAAGCAATTTGAGCACTCGAGAGTTTAGGAGAGATAAGTTGGAGAGAGAACTCTGTCTTCCTTAGAGATGGTATTTAAAGACATAGAATGTAGACAGTCTTCTCAGTGAGGGAATTAGTGTGGAGAAGTCCACGAACAACTCCTTGGGAGAAGAAGAGGAGGAAGCAGCAAAGACCGAGAAGCAAGACATCACTGCAAAAGCTAAGACAGTGGTTCCAGAAGGCAACGGCAGCCCTGCCAAACAGTCCTGAAGGGCGAGTAGGAAGAGCGCTGGACCTCTCACTCGGGTTATCGGGGCTTGCCTTGCCAGGCAGTTCCAGTGCAATCGCAAGTGCTGATTGGAGTGTTGTAATTGTAAAAAGTAGAAAAGCTTGTAGAGAGAATTCTGTCAAGGAATTTCATTAAAAAACAAAAACAAAAACAAACAGTAACTGGAGACAGAAGTGACCTGAGATCAACCAGTCCTCAGGCATGTAAAACACAAGATTTTTGACAAGTCCATCTAATTCTCTTGCACTGTTTTAGAACAAGCAAGGACATCCCACAATATTGTCTCTCAGTTGTATCTACCCACCAGCATTTGTTTGGCAGCCAACGAGTTTCAGCTGATGAAGGGTCCTGGGGCATTTAGTTGTGAAGTGCTAAGGGGTTCCTGGAGGTATCACACATATCAGCCACCCAGGAAAGAAACTCCCCCAAAGCTGCCTCAGTACAGGGTGCTCTAGAGGAAAAGCAAACTTCAGATCTACTAGTTGCTTCTGTTTTCTGTCATTTTTGTGTGCTGCCCTTGTTCATCTCATTTTTCCATTTTAAATATTTTTGTATGCTTTATGTAGTATAGGAATTATCAATTTATTCTTTAAAAGTTGGGAAATTATATCAGGGCCATGGGCCATTTCAAATGTTTGACCTTGTTTCTTCCGTGGATCCACTCAGATACTGGCAGCCAGTGGGGTGCAGCTAGCAGGCCCCGTGTCCAAGACTACTCCGTGTTCTGCACCTACCTCCCTCCAGAACCTAGAGCGGGTCCCTTCCTCTCTCTGACTTGTCTCATCTGTAAAAGGGGAATTTCAGGCTTCCAGATGCAGCGTGAAGTAGCGGTGGGCATGGTTTGTAAACTAGAAACCCCCTGCCCTCTCAGTAGCAGACTAGGTGTCTTGTATTTTTACAGGTGTTTGTCCATTTCTGTTCAGTTTTTAGACTCATAAAGGGAGCTGAGACTTTCAAGCTTCTTGCCACTCTGTCTTTCATGTACTCACAACTGTAAATCTACCTTTGCACCACCCTCTGTTTTGCAGATTAAAAAAAAATAGCTTTAAATAGCAAGAGGGTAGCTTTGCATCATTTCTTGTAAACTTGTAAAATCTTTTCCCCACTTATTTAAAAAATTTATGCCACTAATAAGAAGTGAGAGAACTCTAACATAACTCAAAGTTGTTGGTTGTTTTTACTTTACTGTAGAAGAGCCTTTGAAATCTCTTTTTTTAAAGATTCTTTTTGGTACATTTAACTAGCATTCCTCCCAGTCCCCAGTACCATCTCTAAAAGCTACCTTAACATTTTTTACTGATTAGAGCTAAAGGAAATAATTCAGAGCAACTGAGGTTAATTTTACTTATTAACAGAAAGCTTATAAACAAGAATATTAAGTTATATGAACAAGGCTGTATGCTTGTCTCCCTTTCTAGTACATGAGCTTCCTGAGCACAGGAACTTTGTTTTGTGTGTGTGTGTGTGTGTGCTCACTGCTGCATCCCCAGCTCCTATGTCAGAGCTTGGCACATACTAGTTGCTCAATAAGTATTTGTTGAATGAATGAATGAATATAGGATAACTCTCATTCTTTTTAAAACATTTATTTTTAGGGAGAGGGGAGGGGAGGGAGAAAGAGAGGAAGAGAAACATTGATCGGTTGCCTCTCTCACATGCCCCAACCTGGGACTGTGCCTGCAACCCAGGCTTGTGCCCTGACTGGGAATCGAACCAGTGACCTAGCTCTGTGGGATGATGCTGAACCAGCTGAGCCATGCTGGACAGGGTCTCATTCTTGATGTTAATAAGCTGTACATTTTTTTAAAATGAATGAGACTAATGACTTATTAATTTTTTGTCAAAACTTGACAAAGTTTTGAAACTTGCTTATGGAAACTATGGCTTTTCTTCTCAATTTTACCCATTCCTGCTGCTGGCTAAGGTATTGAAATGCCTTTCCTTTTTCCTCTGTTGGTCTTCTCCACTGCTTCCTTCTAGGCTCTTCGGATGACTTTTGTTCATGTCTTCTTTTTCTTTCTTTCTTGCTCTTGTCTCTTTTTCACTCATGCATTTCCCATTCATTCATTTAAAAGGTATTATTCAAAAAGCCCAACTGTATGCTAGACTGCAGGGCACGGAGAAGATGGGGGAAACTAGACTGTCATGATCTCTGGGCTCATGGAATTTGTAGTCTGCAGGCTGAGCAGACACATTTCACAAATGCCTACTTATAAATCAAGATTAATGCTATGGAGGCAAAGCTTGTGGGTCCATAAAATTTTAGGAAAGGCTTCCATGAGGCCGTGTTAACTCAGATCTAAAGCAGTGGTTCCCAACCTCCCTCCTCGCCAACCGTGGAGGCTGCTTGCCTTTCTACCTAACTCTGCCTCCTGCCTCCCACCCCAGTCCCAGGCCTGAGCTCTGTCTCCTTCCCCCGCCCTGCCCTCACGCCCCTGGCCTCATCCCCCCACCCCTCACCGACAGTGGAAACATTGTCTTCCACAAAACCAAAACTGGTCTCTGGTGCCAAAAATGTTGAGGACTGCTGATCCAAAGGGAAATTGGGGATTGGCGGGTTTGGGGCCTCAGGGAATAGCAAGGGGAAGGCTATGGATGGGGAAGGGAAACGGTTCAGTTGGGGAGTCCAGAGCAACCGGAAGGACTAGAACAGTGAGTGCAGTGGAAAGCGGAGTGAGGGCCTTGAAGGGCACAGTCAGGATCCCCTCAAGTCCATCTTTCAGTCATGACTCCTCCTCTGGGACCTGCCCTGCAGGGTCCCCCACACCGAGACGAATTGCATTGGCGTCCTGCTTGTCTGCAAATGGTCTGTGTACCATGTTTCTTTTCTGGATTTGGAATTAATTTAAGAAACATACTAAAATTTAATGTAACTGGTAGTAGTTGTGTCTTTGGGCAAGTCACATAACCTCTCAGAGCCTCAGTTTCCCTGAAATGGGAATAATTATGCTCACCCCACGGGGCTCTCTGTGACCTCTGCCAGGCCACTCTGTGACTGCTGGAGGCCCTCCTCGCCAGACTGAGGGCCTGAGGGAGGCTGGGTCTCACTCACACAGGTACTTTTGGCTCTTGTGACCGGGCCTGGTATGGAATGAAGGGTTCTGGGAGGCCTTCATGGAACAGGATGCCCCAGGGTGGGGCCCAGGGCACAAGCTGGATTTGAGGAACAGGAAAGACTGCAGAGGTGTGGACACACCTCGGGTCTGGAAAGCGGCAGATTTGCCAGGAAAGACTGAAGCAGAGAGGAGGCAGCAATAACAATGACAGCGCTATCTTGCTGGTCCTTGCCATGCATCAGACACTATTCTAAATGCTTTATGTACGCTGATATATCCCTGCAGTACCTATGAGGTGATACTATTATCATTCCCATTTTACAAATGAGCACATTGAGGCACAGAGGGATGAAGAAGCTTGCCGAAGCTCACACAGTTAGTGAGTGTTGGAGCCTGGATTTAAGAGGCATTGTGGCTTCAGAGGCTGAGAGGCAAGGGTAGCAGAGAAGTGGGAGGGCCTTAAATGCTAGGCTAAGAGGCCCATCCAGTCCTAATACTATTGGCCCTGGGAGCGTGGGAGGCGTGGAGGGCGAGAGTGATAAGCTGTGAACAGTATGCCCAGGAGAGTGAATGTGGTCACCCCTCTCTCTTGCAGAAACCACCGACAGAGCAGCCCCTGCACAGCAGCAGCCTGTGGGGCCCGGCGCCTGATGGCTGTGACTGCGTAGCTGAGGGCCTATGGCTGCCGCAACTACGAGTAGGGGACTGGCTGGTCTTTGAGAACATGGGCGCATACACCGTGGGCATGGGTTCCCTCTTTGGAGGGGCCCAGACCTGCCGCATCACCTATGCCATGTCCCGGGTGACCTGGTAAGGGGGCCCTGCTGGGACGTGGAGTGCGGGGAGGA
Source organism: Tonatia bakeri (assembly GCA_004024845.1). Lineage (NCBI taxonomy): Eukaryota > Metazoa > Chordata > Mammalia > Chiroptera > Phyllostomidae > Tonatia > Tonatia bakeri. The sequence continues at coordinate 245,756 of PVIA01000339.1, forward strand.
GAAGGAGCAGGCTGGACAGAAGCAATAAGGAAAACCTGAGATTTGAGACCCTGCTTCTGTGACATCCAGCCTGGAGGTAGCTCTCGGCTGCTGATTCCAAGAGAGGCGTGTGCTCAGCACGGGGCTGTGGCCATGAATGAGGCTGAGCTTCTCTTGAGGAGCTCAGAGCCAGTGAGAGACACAGAGGAACAGGCAGGACTCCTGATAATTCTGTGCTGGGTGGAGAGGGCAGGTTGTAGAAGCTTAGATTCCTCCCTGGGGCCCAGATCCACATCCCCGTGGAAGTAAAGCCTGGGAGACGAAGGGGGGTTGGGCAGCAGGAGGCAGAAGGGGGTTCCAGGAAGAGGGAACAGGGAGCGAGCACTCTGCCTTCTTGAAAGTATGTGAGGCGGTGGGGCAGGGCTGGGTCTGAGAATGGCCTTGGAGACTGATGAGGGGCTTTCAGCAGCGAAGGGGAAGCACGGACTGGCTCGAAGCAGGGGAGCGGCATGGTCTGACCTGGATTTTAGAGAGATCGCTCTAGCTACCACGTGGATCCAGGGTGAATGCGCATGGAGCCGACCAGTCAGGTGGCTGCTCTGTGACCCTGGGAAGATGTGTGCTTGCTTGGCCTCCATCTTCCCACCTAGAACATGAGCCTAACACGGGCCCTGCTTGCCTCACCAGGCCAGCGCTGGGATCTAGTGAGGCAAGAAGGTGAAGGAGATGGGAGGAAAGCTGAGTTTGTTAAACAAGTCTATCAGGATTGATAATTATTTCCTTCTAACCACACAAAACTCTGTGGGATCAGTGTTATCACAAACAGGTCACTTGGCTGAGGTCACACAGGTGGTCGGCAGTGAAGAGCCCCACATCCCACTTCTGGGGCTGGGGAGATGGCTGCAGAGGGCAGGAGCGCCTGCCCTCTGCTCGGAGTAAGCACTCACTCTGTGCCAGCCTTACCGCTGGGGGCCCAGGCACTAACTCCCTGGCCTTCTGTAGTTGACGGAATGTCACAGCAGCAGTTCTTGAACCCTGTTGTCATCAAGGACAACTACATTGTGCTATGGGATTCAGCAAAGTCTTCCCTGAGGTTTGTTCAGTCGCTGAAGGTGGGCCCTGAAGATTGAGGAGGAATTAGTGAGGGGTGAGGATGCAGGTGGGGGCACAACCATGTGCACAGGCCTGGGGGCGTGCAAGCCTGAAAGGCGGCGGCGCTGTGGTGGCACCCAGGAGGAGAGGCTGGGGTGGCTGGAGGGTCCAGCCGGGGCCAGCTGGGGCCAGCCGGGGCCAGATTACATGGGGCCTGAGTGGAGGGAAGTTGCTGGCAACTCAAGAGCAGGGATTTACTGTTTAGAAAGATGGCCCTGGACCAGAAATGTCTACAGGAGGCAGGAGCAGATCAGGGAGGCTGTGTTCCTGGCTAGAGAGGGTGGTGGCAGCGGGAACAGAGAGAGGTGTGGGCCCATGAGGATGTTCAGGAGCTGGGCTCCGCGGGGATCATCTGGGTGGGGGGACAAGACTCCCAACTTGTGGCTGATCAGATGGTGGAGCTGTATATCAGCATGGGTGGGTAGGAGGAGAGAGTCCGTGGATTTTTTTGAATGGAAAAGGAGATGATTTTTTTTTTTTTTTAAGTTCCAAGCTTAGAGTATAAAGAAGGTGGGAGAGAGATGGGTGGAATTCTAGTTCTACTACCTTGGGCAGGTCTCTCACTGTCTCAACTTCCTCATCATCAGTAAAATGGGGATGATAATGCTGCCCTTACAGGTTTGGGGGAGGATAAAATTAGATAGCGTAAGTAAAGTGCCTGGCACATAGTATGTGCTCAGTAAGCATGGGTTCCTTTCCTTATTGGGGGGTTGGACTAGAAGGGTTGGGGAAGAGGGGTCAGCAGGCCTTCCTCTGCCTGAGGCTGGGCTCTGGGGCCCAGGTGCGACCCCGATACCTGACGGGGCCAGGTCTTCCAGTGCAGGGTCATCAGGAGTCCCAGCCTGTGGGTCCCACGCTGGTGGCCTCTGGTGTCTGTCTTTCACCCACAGGGAAGCACTGCGAGAGCAGCTGCTGCCTGCAGAACAGGATGGGGATGCTGAGGGTGTGTGCAAGCCTCTGTCCTGCGGCTGGGAGATCACAGACACCTTGTGCGTGGCCCCTGTCTTCACCCCAGCAAGCATCATGTGAGCGGGCCCCATTCCCCTGGGAGAACTCCAGCAGGGCCACAAAGATGCCTCTGGGAGAGTTGGGGAAGGTGGCAAGCAGGGCACCCTCTGGCCAGGACTCTGGTGCTCGCTCTGCTGCCCCCCCACACTCCGCCTGCAGTGTTTCTGCCCTGTACATAGGACCAGTCTTACACTCGCTGTAGTTCAAGTATGCAACATAAATCCTGTTCCTTCCAGCTGTGTCTGCCTCCTCTGCAGCGCAAAGGGCCTGGTCAGCCAGGTGAGGGATGTTCTTGGGGTCTCCCTTGGTCTCCTTCCCACCTTTGTAAATATGAGACAAATAAATATTTAGGTTTTTTAATACTCCAGTGGGATTTGGAAGTTCAATTCAGCCTAGGCTAGGCCGGCAGCGAGATTTCCCACCCTGTACTGAGGACCCCTGGCCTGTGCCTACGTCCCGACCTGGCTGCAATGTGGGCATCTCCTGCTGGCACCGGCTTCTTGGACTCAACTCTCTCCCCTTCACAGGCTGCTGTGGCTGACGGCATGAGAAAGGGTGGGCTGTCAGGGGCTGAGGTGGGGTCAGAGTTGCTTCCCTTCAGCCCTGGGGCTCAGCTCATGACGAGAGGGACCTCTGGGTGAACCTGTCACCCAGCCTATGTCCTGACTCACAGTGGGGGCAATGGAGTATTTGACACAGCTTTGGAAGTTCACACCAAAGATGAAGAGCAAAGAGATGGGTTTTGAGGAGACCCTGTACCCTCACCCTCTTTGCAGGTCTGCAAGGCAGTAAGTGTAATGGCAACATGGGGTGGCTGGTTTCGGTAACTGATGCGGTCCTCGTTAGAACAGGGCTGGCCACAGATACTGCCACGCCCAGTGCAATGTCTGATTGTCTCCTCAGACTAGAAGTTCTTGTCAGGACAAAGGCTCCTTCACGCTGCGAGGATCTCAGGCTAAGCAAAGGAGTTCAGATTTTAGTGTTCCCTCAGCTGCAACAGGTGACCCAAAAGATTTTCCTTCTGAATTAAAAAAAAATTGAGATGTAACTCACATACCTTACAATTCACCTTTCAAAGTATAAACTTGGCGGGTTTTGGTATAGAGTTTGTACAACCCTTACCACTATTTAATTCTAGACATGTTTATCACCTCAAAAAGAAACTCATCAATAGTCGCTCCCCATTTTCCCCTCCCCTAAGCCCCCTGACAACCACTAATCTACTTTCTACTAATCTATGGATCTCAAAGGTAATTCCTTGAGCACCTGTCGATCCCTTACTGTGGCCACACTCTGTCGTAGGCAAGGTGATGCAGAGACCAGCTGAGTTCTCAAGGAACTCATGCTGCAGAGCATGCGCAGAGGGCCTTGAATAACAGAGCCAGGAATTTGGACTGAATTCTGCAGACTGTAGGGAGCCCTATTGCTTCTGGAGCAGAAGCACGACAGAACCTTTGAGATCATTGAAAGTGTATTCCAAATGGGCAGAAGACCTGGGGGGCTGGTGGTAGCATGCACTTCCTTCACCCCCTCCTGGTTGAGAGGCTGGCTAGGGAGCCTGACGGGGGTCCGGGGCCCTGAGGGACACAAGTTGTCCTCTCTATCCACCCCTACCCAGGAGGAGGATGGTGGCTCTGAGGGGCAGTATCATCCCTCCCCTTGGAAACCCAGCTGCCCAAGTTAGCTCATTCCAGCTGTAAAGGGATCATGGGGGAGGCGAAAAGATGGCCATTCCCATGCAATCCTTTGCTCCATTTTAAACCCTCTTCCTGGCACCTCTGGGATGAGCAGCAAAGCCTGAAAAAATTCATCCAGCAAAATCATCCAGTGCAGCCTCCTAGCAGTCAGAGAAATCTTTTCATGACCCATAATTCCCATCTCCTCAGTCTTCTGCTGAAGACTTTTAGTTGCTTCCTCCTGTGATTCGAATAAAGGCTGAACTGCCCGGGACCTCTGCCCACCTCTCCCATCTTATCTCACGCCATCTTTTTTTCTCACCATGCTCCAGCCAGTGGCCTCTCTTCAGCTCCTCACACTTAACCGGCTCTTTCCTGCCTCCAGACCTTCGCCCTGCTGTTCCCTCTGTCCAAGTAGCTCTTCTTCCAGCTTCTCCAGGGGTGGCTCATTCTCATCATAAAGGCCACCACTTACATGTCCCGTTCTTAGGAAGGTCTTTTCTGAACATTCTATTGAAAGCGGTTCCCCACCTAGGGACGTGGAGTTATGTTGAACAGGAATGGGATTCTGAAGACAGTACTTAAGGCAAGAAACGTGGTCACTGGTATCACTAAACATCCCTTAGAAAGCTATCACATTGGAGGCAGTGCATCACTCTTTCTGCTCCTCTAACAAGCCAGACACATTTCCTTATAACCCCAAATACCCTCATGATTTCTTCCCCCCACCCCTTCAAGTCTGAGCTCAACTTCACCTCGGTGAGGCTTCCTAACCATCCTCTTTACAACTTAACTGTCTCACTCCCATCCCAGCATTCCATAATCCCCTTAGCAGCCTCAATTCCCTCCCAACAGATCATCACTTGACATATTTTATTTATTAAATATATTAATTATTCATTTTTAGAGAGGGGGAAGGGAGGAAGAGGGAAACATCAATGTGTGGTTGCCTCTTACACACCCCCTACTGGGGACCTGACCCGCAACCCAGGCATGAGCCCCCACTGGGAATGGAACCAGTGACCCCTTGGTTCACAGCCTGTGTTCAATCCACTGAGCCACTCCAGCCAGGGCGGCATACATTTTATTTAGAATTAAACTCTTAAGGGCAGAATTTGTTTTGCTCTGTGTCCCCAGTGCCTAGAATACTGCCCTACTACACAGACAATAAATAACTGCTGACTGAATCTTTCAGGTCTCAGCTGGGGTTTCTCTCCCTTTTCTCTTGGTTAGGTATTTATTACTTCACTGAGCTTTCACAGCACTCTGCATTTACCCACATTAAAGAACTGCTGACTACAAAGTGTCATAATTTTCCTCTGTACTTGTTTTCCTGCAAATCTGTTAATTTAAAAAAAGACAGGGAGTTTCTCCTACTTGCCTGGGTTTGTGCTTGGCACAAAGTACCTGTTGTCTTAAATAAACTAGTCTTGGAGGATGGGGATGGGGGTACCCCTGAATCCTCCGGGGTGGGTATCTGGCCCCTCTCAGCTCCTGAACAGCAGCCTCGATAGATCCTGCGGAGGGAAGACCACTGACCCGAAGGGGCTGTGGTCCCCTCAGGCCACCTCAGGATTACACCTAGGGAAAGCACAGGTCTACATACTAGTGAACCTTAGGTGGGGAGGCATCGAGGACGTTTCAATAGCTTTCTATTGAAAGCTGGGTGACCCTGACCTAAGAATGCCACGTAAAATACAGGACGAATACGTGGGTCATGCAATATTTGGAATATTCTTATAGTAAACCCTTGTTGTTTAGCTGAAATTCAACTTCAACTATTCACCCTCTAGTTGCTAAATCTGGCAACCTTGCCTACCCTGCAAGTCCCTGTCTCTCTCCGGGTTTCGGTTTCCCCATCTGTGCACTGTGAATATTTCTGACTTTTCCGCAAGGGGCCGTCCTTCTGCTCCGAGGAGTCGCGTGCAGGCGCGCCGGTCTGAGTGAATATGAGCAAGCCCCTCTCTCTCTAGGACCTCAGTTTTCTCATTTGACTATTTGAGAAGATGAGGGCTGGAAACGGTACTCTTAACTACTGCTTCCTGGAGCCTAGATCACTGACCTTCCAGAACCCGGAATCCTCCCTCAGACTCCGCGGCGGAGGATTTCCGGTAGTGTGACGTCGCTTCCGTGGTGTCCGAGAGTTTCATGGGTTTCGAGCCGGAAGCCCTCGCGCCCTCTGCCGGCCAGGAGGAGGGTCTGACTTTACCAAACAGTGAAAAATGGTAGCAGAATCCATTGGTTGAAAGACGGAGATACAGCTCTCAGACTCCCCCAGTGGAAAACCGCACTTTCGCCGAAGGCGGGACTCCCACGAGAGTTGGGAGAGCTCACGATACGGTAGCGTGGGAAAGGGAGAGACTTTCCGCGGCTAAAAGGCCCAATGTAACATCGGAAGTCGGACCCTTGCTCACGAGGTACTTCTGCTTCAATTTAACATAGTAGCTGTGCGTTTCTAGGGTATCTCGTCTCCGGGGTCCCCGTCACTCATCCATATTATACCCAAGAGGAGACACCTGACTTCACACAAAAAATCAGGGTCTTTGAACGAATTCTTTACCTGGAAGCCAAGATGTGTTATGTTTTATTTTTTATTTATTTATTTTTTAAAAGATTTTATTTATTTATTTTTAGAGAAAGGGGAAGGGAAGGAGAAAGAGAGGGAGAGAAACATCAATGTGTGGTTGCCTCTCATGTGCCCCTACTGAGGTCCTTGCCTGCAACCCAGGCATGTGCCCTGACTGGGAATCGAACCTGCGATGCTTTGGTTCGCAGCCCGCACTCAATCCACTGAGCTACGCCAGCCAGGGCTACATTTTAAAATAGAGTACTTGCTGTGTGCCATGCCCTGCCATCGCCCTTCACTAGAATTATTTCACTTAATTCACACGACTCCACGAAGGGGATATTATCACACAAATTCTGATCTCCCCCTGTCTGTGGTGGACTCCTGTTTTCCTGCTGCAAGACTGTGCTACAGTTTCTGCATTTGTAAAATGGAATAATAGTTCCCACTTCATACTATTGTTCTGAGGATTAAATAAATTAACATATTTAGAAAGGTTAGAACAGCACGTGACACATGCTACCCATAGTAACCACTTAAATTATTTCTATTTAAAAATTAGGAAACAGGCTTAAATATGAAGTACCTTAACCTAGAACAGACAGTAAACAGTGGAGGCAGGTTGCTTTTTTGGTCTCCAGAGAGGGAGGTGAGGTATTGGGAGCTGAGTGGGGGGAAGGAGATGCAGGTGGGAATGGCTTCAGTGAGGCGTGGTGGGAGCAACAGTGATGATGGGCGATGTTGTTTCTGCCTCCTAAGCGTCTCTTGACTTCGGTGCTTCTCTCCATCCCTGCTGCCACTGGCAAACTCCGTCATCGTCGTCTCTCAACTTCTATTTGGATTATTTCAACTCCAAATGATCTCCCCATCTCTAGTCTCAGCTCTTGTCCAGCCCATTCTTTAAGTGGAAGTCAGAGTGATCCAACTACAGTGAAGTTTTCATCATGTTACTTCCTGGAGTGAGTCTGTTCAGGGGGCGTCCACTTTTTTTCAGGATAAAGTCACAGCTTTTTAGCCAGGGCCTGACTGTCTAAACCTGTGCTGTCCATGATGTTCGCCACAAGCTCATTTGGCTATGGAGCACTTGCAATGTGGCATGATTCGGGATGTGCTGTAAGTGTAAAACACCTCCAGACTTCAAAGATATAGCCCAAAGAGAGGAATATAAATATCACATTAACAATCTTAAAATATTGATTACATATTGAAATGACAATAGTTTGTATATGTTGGGTGAAATAAAATATATTATTAAATTAATTTCACTCATTTCATTTTACTGTTTAAAATGTGGCTACGTGGCTACTAGAAAACGTAAAATCATATATGGTTCACATTGTGCTTAAACTGGACCATGCTGACTAAACCTGTATACTCTGGCTGCTTCATCTCCATTCCTTTAAAGTTTTTTTTTTTCATGAAAAGTAACAGGAACTGACTTTGAAGGAAAATGAAAATGAGAAGTTTGGGGGGTTGATGGCAAGGCCTTCTGAATCAAGGGAGTTGCTGATTAACCAGACCGGGGGCCTAAGCAGCAGAGGTTCACAGACACTAATGTGACTTGGCTCCATTTCTGGGCCTTCTGTTCCGTATTTCAAATTCCTAGGAAGAGGGGATCTATCAAGTCTGTTTAAATCAGGTATGTCTAGCCCTGGCTGGTGTGGCTCAGTGGATTGAGTGCTGGCCTGTGAACCAAAAGGTCACTGGTTCACTTCCCAGTCAGGGCACATGGCTAGATTGTGGGCCAGGTCCCCAGTTGGGAAGCAACATATGATAGGCAACCTACTAATGTTTCTCTCCCTCTCTGTCTCCTCCCCTTCCCTTCCTAAAGTAAATAAGTAAAATCTTTAAATCATGCACATCTACTTCCGGGTCAATCCACTATGGCTATGGGAAGAAGAGTTCATTGTGAGCTGCCTGCTGCACATTTCCCACTGTGCCTCCAGCCACTGGGATCCTAAAAGGCAGCATAAGCTCTCTAACCTCTAGGAGTCAGCAAAGTTTTTCTGTCAAGGGCCAGATAGTAAATATTTTATATTTTGCAAGCCATAGCATTTCTGTCAAAACTCTTCCACTCTACTATGCAGAGCAAAAGCTGCCAGAGACAATATATAAGTGAATGTAGTGACTTATGTATTGGCGTGTCTGTGTTTCAATAAAACTTTATAAAGCCAGGAATTGGACCAGGGTTTGCAAATCCTACACTGTACTTTTTGTTCTCTGTGACGGGACTATCTTTCCCACCTTCCCTCCAGCAAGCTCCTAATCAACTTTCAGGTCTTGGTTTAGATGCCACTTCTTGAAAGCTTCCCTCAACCCTCCTCTCCTGGCTGTTTAGTGGCCTCTTTTTGCTGCATATACTTCTGTACCCCGTCCAAGTGCTTCTTATACTCTGTTGTCATTATTCTCTTTCAACCATTACGTCACTAGTCTGGGTCTTGTTTGTTATAAAGCCAGCACCTGGCATGCCTGGCTCATGGTACATACTTGGGTGTCATTGGATAAGTGGGAGAAGGCATGAACCTGTGGCTGGCAGACAGAGCAGATGACCTGAGATCTTAGGGCAGTGGTGAGGATTCTGGGCTTTCGTAATGGCTGTGTGAGACCTACTTTCTCACTCTGAATCCCAGAGCGCAGGCAGCAGATCAGGGAGAAGGGAGGCTCCAGGCTGGACAGGAGTCCAGGGCCCTGGCAGGTTCCATGCCAGCTGGGCTTTGCCTGCCAGGGGCTTTAGGGCTCTGTTCCCCACAAGAACGTGTACTAAGCTGAAACTCCACGACCTCAGGAATGCACAGGTAATATGAGTGTTTTAAGATATGAGAAGTGGAAAATTCTAAGGACTATTAAGTCCTGGATAATGTGATAAGCCCCGCCCAAACTGGGGTAAAACCAGAAGGGCTCTCATACAGTTCCTGGAGGAGGACGTCTTGCTTCTTAGTAAGATTCCCTGCAGAGGCCCCATCGGGCCGGGGGCCGGGGGCCGGGGTGAGCCTAGGGAGGTGGGGGGGTGCAGTGTGTGGCCAAGGACAGCCTTGATCCACGGTCACTCAGGGCCACAATTATAGGGGTGCAGAATGGGCTTCCTTGACCCAAGGGGTTGGTGAGTTACCATCCAATAGACCCTGGGTACAGGACTCTGAGGTCACACAGTGTGGCTGTGGCCACTGTGAGTCTTTATTCAGGGCAGCACATCATCTTTTCTTGCCTCAAGAAAGTAAGGAGAGTTTCTCCTTTTGGCCGAGTGGTTATGTGTCCCCCCTTTGGGCAGTACAGACGGAACAGGGCTTTTCTCGAGTGTTGTGCACAAGGACGCTAAGAGTAAAACAGAAACGGAGCTCTCTGTCCGTGTGGTCCTTGAGTGGCTTACCTGGGCCCCTCATTGGGACTGAGGGCTGGGGCTGGTGACCCGAACCCACCGGCGGCATGTCTTCCATAAGATGCAGCTGACGACCAGCAGGGTGGACGAGGAGAGCAGGGTTGGAATGATGATCACTGGAGCCTGCCAGCTGCCCACATCTGCCAAAGGGACAGAGGCGTCAGGGCAGGGGCAGAGGACTGGTTCCCTGGGGCAGGCTGTCCCTGTCCGCAGACATGGCTCACACAACACTGGGGTCCCTGGTCTGGAGGCGGCATGGTGCAGGGCAAGACCGTGCTTGGAGGCAAAGATCGAGTGACCTTGCAAGTGGCCAATAGTCCTTCCCCCACAGTGTTTGACACTTAGAAGATGCTTGGTACATGGGAGAGAAGTGATATTAGTAATGCCAAGTGCTTTATAGGCCTTGTCTTATCCAGTCTGGCAAGCTGCCATTGCTATTACCGTTTATCAGACGGAGAAGCTGCAGTACAGAGGCTGGTGTGTCTGAGGTTAAAGAGTAAGGGATAGGGACAGGATCTGATCCCAGGGTTGCATGTTGCCAGGGTTCCTGCCGTCCACGTGCTTCCCAACAAGCAAGTCCTAAACACTCACCATTGGCCGGGCAAGCGGCCCAGACCAGTGAGACCACCCCTGGCATATAATAGTTCCTCAGTAAGTCCTTGGTCAAGGAATAAACAGAGAGATCTATAGAAGACTGTCCAACGGAAAGGAGGCCAGTCTTGCCTGGGGGTGGGGGAGAGGAAGACAGAGCTAGGACCAGGAGGGACGCAAGGGGACCCATGTAAAAGCAGAACTCCTAATCATTATTGTCCAGTAGTGGGCTGGGCTGGGCTCCCTGTCACCACACGCGTTTACCCAGGGATACTGTGGGAGGCTGCAAGAATCGAATTCTAAGGTTCTGCTGCTGCTGGGAAGAGTGTGGGGCCTCTGGGTCTGGTTCTACAGGGTCGCCAGCTTGCTGTGCCCGTCCTTGCGGAAGAAGGGGAGTGTGGCTGAGTAACCCAGCTCTGAAACATCCCCCCCGTTCCTAGGGGAATCTCCGGGTCCTCACTTCCCTCTTTCACTTTTCCCATCTTTCACTCCGCCCCATACTTCAGCCTTCCCAGCCTTTCAGCCTTCTCTCTGGACTCCCTGCCTCCAGCCTTGCCCTGCCCCGTACAAATATGATCATACCCTGTTCCCTGTTTAAACCCTTGTCGCGGGTCCCATTGCCCTCAGAGAGCCCACAGCATGGCATGGCCTGCTCCTGCTTTCCTCTGCAGCTTCATCACTCTGCCCCCTGCCTCACATTCAGCCCTCAGCCCCATGACCTCATTCCTAGCCTCTATCCCTTGCATGTGCTGTTCCCTCTCCCTGAAATACTTTGCCCAACTCTTACTCACCTTGCAGGTCTCAGCTTCAGCTGCTTCTCACCCAGCTGGCTGCTCTTCTCTGAGTCCCTGTGACTCCCCTCTTGTCCTAGCCTAGCCCAGAGCACATGTGCTGTGGCTGCCTGGTCACTGTCAACTCCTTGATAGAGACCTGGGGTGCACCTGCCATTGTTTATCTAAGTGACTTGCTGGGTAAGTGACTAAATGAGAAAGTAAGCACAGTGGGGCTGTCTCAGAGGAGACTGGAGAAGAAGGGGGGTTCCTCAAAATAAAAACAAAGGCATGGCTGTGTGGAACAGACTGACAGCTGTCAGAGGAGAGGGTGAGGGGGACGGGGCGAAAGAAGGTGAAGGGATCAGCCGAAGAACACGTATGCTTGGCCCGTAGACACAGACCACAGTGTGATGATGGTCTGAGGGAAGAGAGGGTGGGGCCAGGTGGAAGTGGGCAAGGGGGAGGGATTGGGACATCTGTAATAGTGTCAACAATAAAAACAAAGTTAAAGAAATAAATTGAGGTCATGGTCAAAAAAGGGGGGAATGGTTGTTCCTTTGGCCCAACCCTCCCCCACCCTACAGGTCATGTCACCTTTTCTTCCTATAGGACTTGCCCAAAGTCAACACATCTCTGGACTGAGCTAGGGGAGGGTGGACCCAGGCTGGGCTGAACAAACACAGCCTTTCCCACTTGACCATCCCACTCCTGCTCAGTTCTGGGCTCCGGAATACAATTCAAAGGCTGCTCTGGTTCACAAGCTTCTGTCTTTGAAAACTAGCCAGCGCTGCTCTGCCATGAACTTGCTGTGTGACCTTGAGGAATTCGCCTCTCTTCTCTGCCCTCAGTTTCTTCAGCTACAGCAGGGGAAGAATGATCCCCGCACACACCACAGATGGCATGGGGTTGGGTGGAAAGCAGCAGGGGTTTGAGAATCATGGCCCCGGGGATAAAATTTGAGCACTACCACTTAACTGGAAAATCATCTTAACTCTCCAGATTTAGTGTTCTCATCTGGAAGACGGGGGTAAGAGTGGTACCTCCTCTCAGGCTTGCTAGGAGGATTAAATGAGCTGATCACTCATAAGAATAATTATGTTAATAATGCCCCAAACAAAGCCTGGTGCACAATTGAATTAAACAAATCATAAAGTGTGCAGGGACTTCAAAAGAAAAGAGAACATTTGAAAACTTGGGTCCAAATTGGGCTATAGAATTCCAGAGCTTGGGAAGGTGCCTTAGGAGCCACATGGTGTTGAGACCCCTGCCCCCCACCCCCCACCACCAAAAGAGGAGAAAAATCCTGCCCAAGATTACACTTAATTCCACACTATTTGATTAGTAATTTCCTGGGGTAGAACACTGGCTTAGACTAAGAAGTTGCGTATTTGCTTTGGGGACCAGAAAACTTTCAAGTAGCTCAGCCCCCTCCCAGCCATCCCTGGCTCTTACCTGCCTAGTTCCTTCCTCAGCACCATCAGTAGGAGGCAGAGCTGGCTGAAGAGCTGACTGAAGTATAAGGGCAAATAGCGTTCGTTCTCCACCCCGAAACTTGGATCACTAAGCCCTCCCTTGCCTCACACACCTCTTGTATCCTGGGCCTTGGGGTGGCAGCAGGGGGTGGCAGAAGAAAGGGCCAGGCGTCTACTTACTGCTCCGGTGGGCAGCAGTGGAGAAGTTGCAGGGGTGCTGGGCGCCCATCAGTGGGTGTTTAGGCCTCAGCTCAGGAGGGGTCAACGCAGCAGGTGCTCCAGGCCTTCCGAGGGCGCCCCCTTCCTGAAAGGAAGGGGACAGAGTGAGGTCACACCCTGGGACAATGGCTTCCAGCCAGCTGTTGTAGCAGGCTCCCTACTCAGAATGGGGGTCAGGACAGGAAGGTTTCTGGGGGGCCCTGAGGTCAAACATCCCTTATCATACTACATCGATGCCATAGAAGACATGTAACAACATGAAAAGAGGCTTGCGGTATGTTATTAAGTGGCAAAACAATGAGAACAAAAAGCAAGCTGTGGAACAATAGCAGAGTGTTCCGATATTTGTAACAACGCACTCACATGGGAAAAGAAGCCGTAAAACTTTCCACCAAAGAAATCGCTCTCGGTGGTTATCTCTGGGCAGTGGCGATGGTCACTTATCCTTTGTGTGACTTCACTGCATTTTCCACAGCTACGATGAGCATGTTGTAAGAAAAGGAATTTACTTGGGAAAGCAACACGTTTTTAAATGGACAAACCTTTTGGCCAGTGATCCCCTTTGTAGAAGTTGATTCCACAGAACACGCAGAAAGATGATAAGTGAGCATGTTTCTGTAAAGGGAAATTCTGTTTATGTGTGTGCATAAGCAAGCAGGCCCAGAAGGACCTGTGCCAGACTGTCAACAGCTGTTGACTTCTGGGAGCTGCATGAGAGAACTCTGAGCTTGATTGTCTTATATTTATCCGAATTTGTAAAACAATGAGCATAAGTTGTTTTATGACTTTAAAAAAGGCAAACAGCTGAACAACTTTCCTAGCCTTCTCCAACTCCCTGGTTCTCCCTGTGCAAAATCTGGCTGGGGGTGACCAGAGGGCTTACCCTGGATCTTCCCAGAATCTTTAGGGGGGAGCTGTCTCCAATCTCTAAGAATCCTCTCAAGTTGGAGATGGGGGGCTTTCATGATTCCAGCTTTGACACCAACCAGTAAACACTTTCTGGGCCCCCTTCTGCACCCAGCAGGCAGAGCAAGGGCATGGACCCTGACTCGGCATGCTCACATTCTAGTGGTAGGGGGAGTCCTAACGTGCTGCCAGGGCCCAGAGCATTGCGTTCTGCTGGATGGGAATGATGGACAGCTTCGCCTTGAGTGGGATGTGAAGGGTGAGTATGATTTCAACAGAAGAAAAAGGAGGACAAGGGCATTCTGGGCGGGGAGTGAGTATTACAAAAGCAGGGGTGCTGAGGACCAAACTGTGCTTAACACTCTCTGTTTGGGATCCTAATGCTCTTCTTTTTTTTAATCCTTACCCGAGGACATGCTCATTGATTTTAAAGAGGGGGAAGGGAGGGAGAGAGAGAGGGAGAGAAGAACCAATGTGAGAGAGAAGCATCAAACGGTTGCCTCTAGACTCGCCCAAAGGGGGACTGAACCTGTAAACTAGGCAAGCACCCTGACTGAGAATCAAACCCACGACTCTTCAGTCTATAGGAGGACACTCCAACCCACTGACCCACACCAGCCAGGGCAGGATCCTCGTATTCTTGGGTGCTCTGCTTCTAACATGACGTGCAGTCTTTTCTGCCCCCACAGGAAGCCTCTGGGAAGAGAGAGGCTGTGTTGTGTCACCACTGGCCTGTGCTAGGTGGGGTGCTGGTGAGAGGAGTGAGGTCTGAAGGCTGAGCCAAGAGTGAGGCTTGGGTGGGCTCGGTCCCCAGAGCCACTGTCATTTCTAGCTGGGTCTGTGCCCACACAGCAACAGCCGCTGTGGTGTTGCCTGTGTGGAGTCATAAGAAGTCCCCTCCCCCTTCCTGTCCCCCTATAATCTTTCCCATATCTGCTTGGTGTGGTGCCTGCAATCCCACCACTAGCCGCTCTTTTGGAGTGGCTCCTATTATATGTGCTCATAGGTCAGGAAGGGGGCAGCACCTTGAACCGTAAGCCAGTTACCCTGAGGAGCACTGGAGGGTAAGTTTGGGTGGAGGAATGAAAGGGATGGAGGAGGGCATTTCAGAAGTGTGACAGAGGAAGGGGTGGGGAGTACAGTCGTGCAAACTTCGAGAGGCCTCCCCAAGCTAGAACCTTAGAACCGGTGGTTGCCCCATAGCCCAGGGTCACCATTCTTCTTGCTGAACCAGTGAGGAGTGGACACCTGTAAGAAAGACATCTGGGGCCACTGGAGAGTCAGGGATGGAGCTGGGCCCCACCCAGGTTTAGCAGGGGTCGCCCAGGACTAGACCCACAGCCCCACACCTGTGAGAGGCACACACCTTCAGCCAGTCTCTGCTGTTTCTGGGACCTCTCAGGGCTCCAATCTGCATCACCTTCCAGAGGCAGAAACAGAGCCACTGGACCCCACTTCCCTGTTCCTGTTTGCAGTCCAGCAGTTCGGTTAGGGAAGGGCTCCAGCCTCAGGTTTGCAAGGGGTCGGGGTGAGGAACTGGCCCAGGGAGTGAGTGGGCAAAAGCCCCTTCTCTGGGGGGGGGGGGAAGATTTCAAAACCCCCAAACCACTCCAGGCCTCAGGACTGGATTAAGGTGCCATGAAATCAGGAGATCCCCTGGGGCCACTGTTCCCTGTGCCCTCACTTACCTGTGACTCCCTGTGGCTCCAGCAGCTGCCCTGGTGACTTTGCCCCTGCTGTGGCTGTGCTGGCTCTGGGCTCTGCTGCTGGCCACAGAGGCACCAGCTGTGGGCAGGCATCAACTGGTTCTGACCTGGAGGAGGGGCCGGTGGGGTACCGCCAATTCTCCTTTCTCTTTGGGAGTGAGGATGGAGGAAGGCACCTGGCTCTTGGTGCCAGGGGCTGTGGGGGCCCTGGCCACTCCCCTTCTCCTTCTGCTCACGATCAGCATCAGCGTTCCCAGGGGGTGGGAGGAGGCACCAGAACCCACAGCGGGGAGATGAAAGGTTGCATGAAAAGAGTGGATAAGCTGGGAGTTGGAAGACCTGGGTTGGGCCTGGCTCTGCCCCACAGGCTGGCGTCCTCTCATTTGGGTCTCTGTTTTCTCATCTGTGAAATGACAGAGGTGAGGTCCGTGGTCTCTCAGCAGCCCTCCTGGAGGCTGTGATGCTGACCCGCATGCTCAGCTGGTCTGTCTTCACCTTAGAGAGAACTCCTCGGCTCTGACCTTTGAGCTGCAGCCCTTGCAGACCTACTTAGACATGGAGGCCCTTCTCCTCTGAGCACCTCCCTCCTCAGCCCTGCCCCTGCCCACTTGCAGCTGCCCCTCTGTGTTCCTTCTCTTTGCCTGCTCAGGGGCTCTCTCCACTGGCCATTCTCCCTCCCCTGTGTGCTAACTGGGGACCAGGAAACCTGGGCTTTGGCGTCAGC
This sequence comes from Tonatia bakeri, assembly GCA_004024845.1. Lineage (NCBI taxonomy): Eukaryota > Metazoa > Chordata > Mammalia > Chiroptera > Phyllostomidae > Tonatia > Tonatia bakeri. The sequence continues at coordinate 261,904 of PVIA01000339.1, forward strand.
TCTGCCATGTGCTGTAAACCAGCTCCCTCTGAGCCTCTGAATTGGGCTGAAAGGTCCACCAGCCTTCTCCAGCCTTCAGACATGATCACATGCAGGCCCACAGTTTGGGGGAGCTCATGAGAACCTGGGCTTTGTGCCTCTGGTTCCATCTTTGAAAGGCTCTCTGTTGTCATGACGTTGGAGTAGGAAGCCCCTGGGCCTCTGGTCCCAAGTGTCACTTTTTCTTCTACTTCATCTAATTCCTAGGGTGAGTGGAGAGCATTTTTTAATAGTAAGAAATGTGAGAGAACTGTTGAAATTTTGAAATAAGATAGAAAACTGCTGTGTTCAGGGAAAAAAACCCACAGAAGTTCATCCAGGTAAAAGGAAAAATAAAGAAAAATGAGCACATTTCAAAATAAAAGTATTTCCTCTTCTCCTGCTATTATTTTGGAAGTTGTGCCTTCTGACCACATTCTCCACGCCCTTGCCCTACCCCCGCCCCCACCTGGGTTTCTGCTCTACTTCCCATCACTCCCTCTTCCCTTATGTGGTTCAGGATTCCCAGGGAACCGGGGGGAATCATGGGTAAGGAGAAATAACCATATGCCATATGCCCTGGTGTGCAATGATGATTCAGCACCTTGGTCAGCACCCCCCCCACATCCCCCCACCCTTTGTATTTATGCCTGTGACATGGTCCTTTGCAACTGAACTCCTGGTGGAGCTTTTGGGGACAGTGAACAGAGCCTGGACCTGGGCAGAGGGGAGGCAGCTGGGAATGCTGCTCAGGTGTGAGCAGTCAGCCTCCGGGGATGCTCTCTCTGGCAGGAGGGAAGGCTCATCCCCAGAGCCCCTGAGCCAAGCTCTGTGCTGCCAAGAGACCTTATCTCTGTTGTTTTCTGTTCCTGCTCCACCCCAGAGAGAAGGATCCAGAGTTAATGGCTTTGTTAGGTGCTGAGCAGGCCAAGCCCCGAGACGAACATTAGACTCAGAATCCTGAACCATCAGAGACAGACTTTGGCTACCAATTAGCTAGACCTCTGGCCGCTCCCCAGTAGAGATGGGAAACCTGAGGCCCAGGGAGAGAGGGGACCTGCTCAGCTTCACACGGTGTTTTCATGAGCCCACCCCGACCCACAGAGACACACGAGGTTTGGCTTGCAGTGGAGTCTGGACCCACAATCACACAGTTTCCCAGTGGCACGCAGCCTGAGTCAGGCTTCTACTTTGAATCCCAGGGAGATAACAGTTCTGGGGGCCACTTCCTGTCACTGAAATGGTCCTCAAAGTTGAGAAGCATGCCCAGGGAGGTCCAGTGAAGAGTTTGGCTCCAACTTTGGATGGGCCCGGGTCTGACTTCTAGCTCTCCTGATACTGGTTGTGGGTCCCCTGGCAAGTAATGTTCCTCCACTCACATGCTGAGATGATACAAACTTCATGGGCTTGTCTTAAAAAGTACCAGCACTTAAAAAAAAGATTTATTCATTTTTAGAGAGGGGAAGGGAGGAAGAAAGAGAAACGATCAGCATGCTCTCAACAACAGGAACCTGGCCCACAACCCAGGCACATGCCCTGACCTTGAATTGAACTGAAAACCTTTCAGTTCACAGGCTGGCGATCAATCCACTGAGCCACACCTGCCAGGGCAAAAAGTACTAGTGTTTTTGCCTGCTGATCACAAACGGGGACTGAATGGGGTTATTGTAGTCTTAGCCATTGCCCTGGGTAAGACCTTTGCTGATCCCTCCTTCCTCCCCAAGGTCAGGCTGCCTTTGCCTCTTCTCTTTGCGTAGGTAAGTCATGTCTTCTTTCCTAACCTCATTTTTCCACTTCTGTAAAATGGGCATAATACTATCTACCCAATAGGGTGCTTTGTGGATTACCCATGCTAATGTATGAGACTGCCTGAGACACAATGGGTAGGCCTTTTTGTCAAAATGATTGAAACTGAGCACTGATACCCTATAACTTTAATTTAATACAAATTTGTCATAACTCACAAAATAGGCAACACTTAAAATATTGCTGGGGGTGGCCCAGATTCCAGTAGATGAAGGAGTGGGGTAAAACCAAGGATTTCTCCTGCCCATGGTGGGCCCCAGTGGGCAGCATTGTGAGGTGAGAGACCCCCAAGTTCAGCTAGCCTGGCTCCTTTGGGATGGATTTGGTCAGAGATTCCAAGTTCAGAATCTAGGCCCCAGGACTAGAAAGAAAAGCCAAGGCTGGAGAGACATTTCAGCTTGGTCCTGCAGGCCCATCCTTTGGGCTCCTGCCCCTGGGCAGGGCCAGAGCCTGGGAACAGGAAACCCGGAGGCTCTGCTGCTTCACAGCCAAGGCCTGGAGGTAGACTCCAGTGGCAAAAACTATGGATGGGTTTGTGCAACATCCATTTGAACCTCCTTCTAGTCGTGTGTGTGTGTGTGTGTGTGTGTGTGTGTGTGTGTGAATGGCTGAGGCTGGAAAAAAGAAAACTACATTTCCCAGACTCCCTTGCAACCAAGGTTTACAATCTGATTTACAATCCCCCAAACAGAATCCTTCATTAGAGACCTGGATTTGGGAACTGAATTGAGTGAGAGAGAGGCAGGCCTCAGGACATCCATTTGCTGGCATGACGAGTAGCAGAGGGAGCACACTTCTGCAGTCAGCGGCTTCCTGAAGCTGTGGCTTCCTGCACACGGAAGCAGTGTTCCTGGTCAGGAGACATGATGAATCTGGCAGCTGGGAGCCATTCCTGGAAATTCAGCGAAGAGTCTGCTCCTCCAGCCCTTGCAATGATTTTGCAATGCCATCAGGGACTCAGTAATAAATCCTGTCTAATTAAACCAGCTAAAGCAGCTCTTGTTTTCTACAATGGGTTCTCAATGGAGATAGAGGCCTGATGAGAGTTCCCACCCAACAGCCCTTTCCAGTTCTCAGGTTCTGATGAAAACAGCTGCTCACCGCAGCCTCCCACACCCTCCCCTGGTCACAGAGGTCTGGCTGGACCCGTATCCAAGCCTCATCATCTGATGTTGCTTGTCCTGTAGCTGCCATTAGGCTACTGGGCTTTAATCAGCCTTGAGGTGTGCCATTGTCCCACCATTAGACGTGTGGGCAGGACAGTGGTGGTACAGTAACTGTAACATGGGCTCGACTACTGGGTGCCTTCTACAGGTCACAGCACCATCTCTACCTGCAGAGAAGGGGGGAAAGCAGGAACAATAAAGTTCTTGGTCCGGAGGTGGAGGGAGAGGGCGCTTCTCAGGCCACACTAGGTCCAGATACTGCCTGTGCTCACTGTGGGCTGGGGTCAAGGGTAAACTGGCCCATCACTAGCTTGGTCAGGGGCAGTCTTAGGCCTGGGAGCCTAAGAGGGTTTTGAGTATCTTCTGAGCTGCCAACTGCTCGCAACAACACTCTGACGTATCCTGAGGTTAGGGCATGTGGGCAGGAGGGAGATATAGGGAGACAGTCCCCTGCCCCTTGGAGGATGGGGATGAGGGTTGGGCAGGGGCTGCCCTGAGGAGAAGCCATGTCACATTCTTGGACCAAAGGTACATCCCCATCAAGGTCAGAGCGACAGAACATCAATGCTGGAAGAGGGCTTAGGAAGCGTGGAGCACAACCTCCATCTTACAGACGAGGGAGGCTGAAGGGTGAACAACGGGCCTGAGATCTCAGGCTCACCGAGCTGGGCCGGGGTCAGCCTCCTGTCCCCCGGGCAGTGCGCTTGCTGGCGACCATGGCCCTGGTGCTTGCGGTTTCCTTCTGTTGTGTTAGATACGGACAGTGTTGATCCTCAAGGGCTGCACATTCTTTCCATTGGCGTGGCTCTGCCCGGGGCTGAAGTAGGAGCAGAGCTTGCCAGGGAACTTCTCACGGAAGGTGTAGAGCCAGGACATGTCGTCGGCGTTGTAGAAGATGAGCAGGCCTTGGTCATAGTCCAGGAAGACGCCCACCTTGTCAAGCTTATCTCGGACATTGAGCCGCGTCCAGGGCTCCGTGCAGGCGCTGTACTGGTTGCCGTCATGCATGACAATGCAGTAGAAGCCACGGCTGGGCTGGATCTGGATGCTGCCCTTGCGGCTCGCGGCCTCGTGCGCCAGCCCGATCACCCACTGGGTCTTCTCTGCCACCACCACCTCCCAGTAGTGGACACCACCACTGAAGGCCTCGGAGCCCAGCACTGACACCTCCACGTCGAAGCGCTTTGGCGAGTCCTGCAGAGGCTGTGGGTGCAGGTTGCCGTAGGCCACGATGGTGCAGTCATCTGACAGAATCAGGCGCTGGTGGGCGGTGCCCGGGTCCAGGGTCAGGGCAGCCGGCACTGCAGGGGATAGAGAAGGGAGACATGAGTGGAGGGAAGGCTGTGGACCCATTCTGTGGAATCTCCCCAAGGGTCAGGTTCTGGCTGGGCCCCCGGAGGATATGTGATGCTGAATACAAGCTTCTCGGGCCTCAGCTTCCTCTTCTGTAAAATGGCAGGGCGAAGGCTGAGGTCCTTCCAGATTTCGGCTCAGCTCAAGGAGCAGGGGCTCTGGCTGCTTGTTCATTGCTGATGCCTGGGGCACGGCACATAGTGGGGACTTTACAAAAGTTTGTTGAACAAGCCAGAAACGAGGTCCAGAATTAGAAGATTTCAGAGCTGGGAGGGAACTGAACAGTTATTCGAGGGCTAGATAATCCCCCAAGGGGTGATTAGGAAATGTGTGGGGGGTGTTTGTATTGTCTCAAAGACGGGATATAGGGGTGTTAAATGCCCCGAATGAAACCCACAGGGCAGTCCTAGGCCACCCCACCAATAACTTTCAAATTACAATACTTTTTATACAGTTTTAATATATACCGAGTATTTTGGAATGCAGCTGAGGAATGACTGAATTTGTTTTGTTTGAAACTTCACTGAGAATTGTTCGCATCTTTGGAAACTACACCTCTAAGAACAATGTAGTTGACTGATGTAACCGACCTGTTTGGGCTGCATCTGGGGCAGAGTGGGGTGTCTCACCTGACTATTCCATCGTATTCCCTAGTGTGGATGTGAGTGAACATCTGCATGGTGACATGCCCAATATTTTATTACAAACTATTTCTTTTCACTTTTCCTTTATAATATAGTCAGCGTATATACAAGTACATATGTATGTATATGTGCATATATTATATATATATACTTGAAATGGTTAAAAGGTCATTCTATCTTTGGGACATTACAAGTTATTTGTTATGAAGGTAGATAATGGGTCTGACAAAGCCAAAAGCCACTGATTCTGGGCCAATTCTCCCATTTGACAGATGGGGAGGCTGAAACCCAGAGAGGAGACAGACTGGTCTCAGGTAACTCAGCAAACATGGCAGAGCCAGGACCAGTCACAGCCAGTGCAGCCCCGCCCCGCACTCTCTTCCAGTCTCCCTCTTGGCTGCTGTCTCCATCCCACTCGGGCCCAAGGCCTTCACTCAGACTGTCCCCTCCACCACCTCCCCTCTGCTTATCGTAATCACCCCCCGCAAGGCTCAGTTCCAAGGCTGGTCCTCTGGGACGCCTTCCTGGCTACCCAGCAGGTGTGCTCACTCTTTCCTCTGAGATGCTTTAACTGGGTTTGTGCCTCTCCCAGTACAGGTTCAGTGTTCTGCGCCCACACCTTCCCAGGAGGGAAGGACTGCGCTCTCCAGCCGCCTCTCCCTCGTGTGCCCAGTGCATGCGGCGGACTTCTGGAAAGGCTCACCGAACCAAATCGACCCAATCGGTGCTGCTTTTTGGGCAGGCAGCACGGGCTGGGTCGCTTGGCTCTGTGCTGGCCACGCTGGCTTAGCAGGTTTGCCTCTCAAAGTCCCACGGACTCTCGTCTGTGGACTCTTTCCTGCCCGAGGGAGCTGACGCCCAGTCGGAAGAAAGGGGACCGTGGAAGCGATCCTCCTTAGTGCAGACAACCGTTTCCAGGACCGAGCAAGATGGAGGGGAGGAAAGGCAGGAAGAAGAAATCCTGTCACCACTCCATCTGGCTTTCTGGCACTTCCCTCACCAGCGAACAGGGCATGGTTACACTTGGCTGGAGCACGACCCCTACCTCAGCCACTCCCGTTGGCCGTGAACACGCGCAGAATGTAACGGCCTCGGTGACAGCGACTGTCCCCAACAGGGAGCAACAGACAGCCCTGAACTTGGCTCCCGTCCGTGTGCCCACTAACGAAGCTGCCTGTTTGACACAGCGAGCACCTTCCGTGAGCTCTGGCAGGAGTAACTTTTTCTTAAAGGATTTAATTATTTTTAGAGAGAGGGGAGGGGAGGTAGAAAGAAGGGGAGAGAAACATTGATTGGCTGCCTCTCACATGGTCCCTGACCAGGGATCGAACCTGCAACCCAGACATGCACCCCAACTGGGAATCGAACCAGCAAACTTTCACTTTGAGGAATGATGCCCAACTGAGCCACACCAGTCAGGGCTGTCAGGAGTAAATTTAGTTTTGCGTTTTACACTTTCCTTTCCTGTTCTTAGAATTCAGAGGGCTGCATGGAAACAATTAGCCCTGTGAACAGAGGGGCCAATGGAAACACGATCTCTATCCAGGCATATTGATGAGGGGGAACCACGGGAAGGAAGACGCTGGATCCCAGTATGAATGTGTCACCCTGTCTGCGGCCTGTCAGAACGAGAAGGCTCCTGTCACATGGAATGTGGGAATTCCCACAGTGCGGTCAGGAGGTAAGAGGTGGGGAGGGGTGTAGAAAGTGTGTGTGTGTGTGGGGGGTGTTGAGTGGGAGGAGATAAGCGAAGAAGAATCTAACCAGACACAGATGGGGACACTTGTACTGGCTGTGGAATGTGGGCCACACTCAGGTGCCTGTGGCATAGGGTCAGAGCAGGCACAACGCCCAGGGTGGGCAGCAGCAGTTCTGAGTGCCCCGCAGGCACCTGGGCCTTTTATCTGAGGTGCCCAGGATGATTGGAGGAGACCAGCAAAATTGCAGCTTGGGGCAGAAGGACCAGGGGGAGACCAGCACATAGGCAGGAGGACTCAGCCCCAGAGGCAGAACAGCACAGGCCACTTCTGGTGCTGTCTCACTTCTGGGGAGTGACAGGTGCTAGCTGCGAGTTGGGAGGCCGCTCTAGAAGGCAGTCAAGTGGGCTGCCAGTGGTTCTGAGATTGGGCGGTACCAGTGAGCCCACGAAGAGGAAATCCTGCCCTGAGTGCCAGGTCCTGGGCACAGAAGCCCAGGGGGCTGGATGAGGGCAGGACCCACCATTCATTAGGTGGGCCTAGGGGTGGGGGAGGGAGTCCGGATAACAGGGGCAGGACTGGACATCTCAGGGCAGAGCCATGGCAGGGCCTGGTGTTATTAGGCAGCAGGTGTGGCCTGACTCTTGGGAGGCTTTTACACCCCAAAGCATGGGCTGAGGGCCACCTCTAGGGCCTCCCACTCCATCGTAAACAGAGGGTCCTGTCTTCTGGGCCACTCTCTTACCCTCCCTGAGGCGGGGGCTGACAGGAGTTAACAGCCTTCAGAACAGAGAGAGACCCAGAAGGGACATGCGACACCTTTTCTCCCTTCTAGAAGGCAGGCAACCCCTCCAAGCATCCTTTATCCTCACGGACTGTGACAGACCCAGGGAAACAAATCCAGTCCCCTGGGGTTTACTGCTTTACAGGTCAGAGCTCTTTCCTAGGCCCCAAGACACGGTTTTATAAAAACAAAAAGCAGGCAGCCCGTCTGGTCTCCCAGCCGGTTCTTGGTCCATTTAAGCCTCTCTGAAACCTCAAGGTCAAAGGCATTAGGGAAGGAGCGTGGACTGTGGAGGCCCCAGGAAATGTCTCCAGGCCATCGTTAAGCACACAACAAAGAACCTACAGCAGTCCCAGCAGCACGGAAGCCCCACAGTCCAGCACCATTGCTCGGCAGTGAGTATCTTGTGCCTCTTTGTTCTCAGGGACTGCGGCTTTGAGCATGCTCAGGCTGACAGGACGGGAGACACCATCAGCTCTTTCCTCTGGCCAGTCCTTTAAAAACTCTGGTCCCTCAGGCCTCTCACCTGCCCAGGCCTTCAGCTGCACAGTGCTGACATTTGAAAAACACTTTCCTACCCACTAGCTTGTGGGAATACCCCAGGAGTACAAATAACCGTACCCATTTCTCAGAAGCGGAAACTGAGGCTACAAGAATTCTCTAAGTTCAGTGGCTTGCTCAAGTTGTCACGGGGGGGGGGGTGGAAGTAGCACTGGAACATGAGTTAAGGTCTTTTCTCACATGCTCTGTCCTTTCTGTGGCCCCAGAAAGCCTGTTCGGCAAGACTGAGGACCCATCTGGCATTCACGCTAATAATGACAAGCAGGTGTCAAGTACTAAGTTCCAGGCTATTATCACAAATAAATGGTTTTATTTAACTCTCACGCCTACCCTGGGAGGTAGATCCCACTTTCCCAATCCCTGTTTCACCGACGAAGAAACAGGCTCAGAGAGGGCAGTGACTGGCCCTGGTCGCACAGCTAGGTGGGCAGTGAGCATGATGGAACCCAGCATGACTGGATTCGGATAAGCAAGGGTAGTTGAGAACGGGCCAGGAGAGGGAGGTGGCAGGGAAAAAGGGAGTAGTGTCCGGTGTCCTGGGGACAATGGCCACCTGGCCTGGCCGGGGAAGCATTTGATGCCTGAGAACTGGACAAGCAGGCCAGGCAGCTGGAGGCGGGTTTCTGATGTCAGCTGAGGGGTGGGACGAGGGGTGGGGGTAGGAGAGGTTCCAGAGCAGGGGGTGAGGCTTTGGGGGGAGTGACAGGTGCTAGAGCTCTCAGATGAGCCAACAGGGAGCCTGAGCTGCAAAGGGAGGCATGCAGGGAGCTGCTAGAATCCATGGACTGGGTCCCTGGGGGGCCCGCCCCTCCCATCTGGACATAAAGGGCCTTGGTGCTGGCAGAGGAGCCAGAATGACTTCACAGGCCCTACTGACAAAAGAAGGGGCCTCGCTAACCAGATTAGTGTTCTCTGAACCCCCCAGGGGCCTCTGTTCTGGCAGGATGTTCAGGGCACACGTTACTCTGCTCCCTCAGCCCCTCGCCTCGCCTAGCCTAGGGCATGGGGAGCTTCCCCTGGGGCAGTGGCTCTCGACTGGGGCGATCTGCCTTGTAGCACCTCGGGCAGTCAGGGGAGAGGGACGGTGAGGCATCCAGTTGTGTGGAGACCAGGGACGTTGCCACACGCCCTACCATGCATAGAACAGCCCCCCCACAACAAGGCCTTATCCAGCCCCAAATGTCAGTAGTGCTGAGGCTGAGAAACCTGCTCTGGGGCAAGCAGTGAGTTCCCACATCCACGAGTTCTCTTGTGGGGGAGTCGAGATGGGCACACAAGCATCCCTGTTTCACAGAGGAGGGCAGAGGCTCAAAGGAAGGAAGCAACTTGTTTAGGAAGATGTGGCAAGTTCCTTCAGTCAACGAATGTTTATTAAGTCCCTACTTTATGCCAGTTACTATTCTAACTGAAGAACTGGGATGAGGGCTCAATTTTTTATTCATTCATCAGTACACATTTACTGTGTTGGCTGCTGGGGATATGTAGTGATGAATCAGATCCAGCTCCTGACCCCTCGGAACTCACAGTCTAGTGAAGGAGACAGCCACAGGGACATTGACAAAGCAGGGAGACCAGGAAAGCCTAGAGCCACCTGGAGAAATCCAGGAAGGCTTCCCAGAGGGGGTGTTTATAAACTAAGACATAAAGGAGGTAGGAGTTAAACATCAATGACTGAGGGTTGTGTAGAGGGCTCCAGGCAAAAGGGGCAGCATGTGTGAGAGTATGGAGGAGGAGAATGCGGCTCACAGGGCCTCGTCAGGCTGAGATGCCTGGATTGCCTCTGTGAGCTGTGACGGGGATGCAACAGGTGGCACCTGAAGCAGAGAGAGCTCTGAGACCCTCTACCTGAGGGGCCTCCCTGGGTCAGTGCCTGGGGAGGGAATAGGACCCTTGGATGTGCTGCTTGCCTCCTTGCGTTATGCCGCTTCAGCCATGAGTGGCCCTCAGCCTACTGGGTCCCACTGTGGAGGTCCCTCCAAGGGTCGGAGCACACGGAGACCCCAGGCCCAGGAGGATAACCCAGAGTCCTACCGCGTCTGCTGGAAAACGGGCCTTTCCCCAACTACTGCCCCCCTTCTGAACAAGGGCACAGAGCAGTAGGAGGTGTCTCTTCACGTCTGTGAAATCGGTAAAGGCGCATGAAATGAGGCCTTCCGTCACCTATGGGGGAACCCCACCTCTAGCATTTATGTGCTCGGTGATGGGCCTCAGCCCCTCCCCATCCCTGCCCAGGAGGCCTGGTTGTAAACACCCTGGGGTCATTCATGCCCTTGCCCATGCCCTTGCCCTCCCCACCAGGGACTGTCTGGAGATACTTCCAGGCCCGTCCTTCCCTGAGCAGCAAAGCCCTCGGCCTTTGGCGCTCAGTTCAAACATTATCTATTCAGTGATGTTCAACATTCCCTGCCTGCCCCCCTGCCAACTGCTGCATCCAGAGCCCCCCATTGCCCCCTCTGGGCTCCCACAGTGCTGGGTAAGTCCCTTTCACACACAGTCCTTGTCTTGCTGGACAAGGTTGTGACTATGGACAAGTTCCTAATAGCTCTGTGCCTCAGTTTCCTCACCTGAAAAAATGAGGATAATAATAGTGCCTGCCTCTCGGGGAGAATTCCCGCTATATCCGTGCCTTGCCTGTAAAGGATATCGTGCTAGACTCAGGAACACACAAGGTTCTCCGCTGTCAGAAGGCTGGGACCTGCAGCCCCCACGGGTTGTGTGATTTCGGGAAGGCACTGCGCTCCAGGGCCCACTAACTCTGCGGGAAAACTGTTCGGACCTTCTCCCCTCTTGGCAAGCCTCCGTTACCGCCTTGTGCCCACCCTCATCTCTGACGAGGGCCTCCCTGCCTCCCCGCCTCCCTGCGGGAGGTGAAGCTTTCAGCAGAGGACTCCCATGAGCTCCATGCGGCCCCTCTGCTCAGTGCCCATTACTCTGCCCCCTCTGGGCTCCCAGCAGGTCCTGCTCCTGGGCTGTCACTCCAGCCACTCTCCCCCTCCTTCGCCTTCAGTTCTGCCTTCTCCTCCTGGGTCTTTCCCATCACCCCACAGATACGCTGTCATTTCTTCTGTCTTAAACAAACAGCTGCTGCCATACTCCCTCCCTCTCCTTCCCTTAAAGAAAACTCCTTGAAGTTGCGGTCTCCACACACTGTCTCCACTTCCTCTCCTCCCATCTCTCTTGGACGACCTCCAGTCAGGCTCTTTGCCCCTAGTGCTCCACCGAAATAGCTTTTGTTAAAGTCAGCAAAGACCTCCATGTCACTGGACCTGGAGAACAGTCAGTTTCCGGTTCTCCCACCCTTGGCTTAGCAGCCTTTGTCACCACCAGCCACTCTCCTGCTGGAACCACTTTCTCCGCTCAGCCTTCAGGACTGCCCAGGGTTCCCTCCTTCTTCTCCGGCGGCTCCTTCTCTGTCTCCTTGGCTGGGCCTCCCTCCTGTCCCTGAATGTCTCAGGGCTCCAAATATTAGAGTGGTCCCCTCTCTCTCCCACCTACCCTCAGTTCCTAGGTGATCTCATTCAGGCTCACTCAACACAGTTCCCATGCTGAGGATGCTGGCCGTGACCTTTCTCCGAACTGCAGACTTGCCATGACAACTGCCTCCTCCACATCAGCACTGAGACACCTAATTGGCACCACGAACCTCAATCCCATCCTTCAGTCACCTCTGCCAAAACTGTTGCTGGCTTCCTTGTCTTCTTTCTCTCACACATGAGATCTAATCCATTAGCAAATCCTGTTGCTCTCCCTTCAAAGCAGACCCTAAATCCGATCACTCCTCACCACCTGTGCTGTCACGGCCCTGCTCCAAGCTGCCAGCATCTCTCATGTGGATTACAGTAGCAGTTTCCTAACCCCTTTCCCAGCCTCCATCCTTGACCCTCTTCAGTCTGTTCTCAACCCCGCAGCCAGAGAAATCCTTTACGAACTCCAGCTGGCTCAAGTCTCTTCACTGCCCCAAACCCTCCAAAGGCCCCCCTCTCACTCAGCATAAAGTCTAAAGTTCTGACACTGGTCTACAGGCCCTCAGGGTCTGGCCACTAGTCCGTGCCTCACCTCCTCACATGAGCTTCCCTTCTCACTCATGCCACTGCAGCCACACCAGCCTCTTTACTGTTCTTTGAACACTCTGGGCTTGCTCCCGCCTCAGGGCCTTTGCACGTGCTATTCCTGTTGCCAGGAACGCTCCTCCCGGGGATGGCCACATAGGTCACTCTCCTTCCTTTAGGTCTTTACTCCCATGCCCCCTTCTCAGTGTGGTCTTCTAACTGGATCCCCGATCCAAAATCTCAATCCTACCTCAGCATCCCCGAGCCCCCTTCCTTATCCTTTATCATTACCTAATAAACTCTGCATTTTACTTATTTACTTTTCCTTCTTTCTCACACCTAGGATATAAGATCTGCAAGGGCTGAGATTTTTGCCTGTTTTGCTCACTGCTGTATCTCTAGCACCTAGAGTAGTGCCTGGTGTGAGGTAGGTGCTTTATATTGAGAACTGCCCAGGGCCTCGCTCTCTTCATCCGGAGAATGGGTATACTAACAGAACTTACCTCCTGGGGTTGTATGAGGATCCCTGGAGCTAAGTGATTGTATATGTGCTTGGCACAGGCTCCAGAACACAGTAGGTGTTCAGCAAGGCACTCTTTTCATCACTTCGTCCTGGACCCTTGCTGTGTTTAGAGAGGGGAGCTGGGCTGGGATGGGCCCCATCTAGCCTCAGCCCCTGATAATCCTTGCTTCTTCCTGGGCACTCTTGTTGAGAAGCAGGCGGGGCCTTACCTGGGTGGATGTCCTGAAACAGGGACTTCCAGATGGTGTACTGCAGGGGGCCCGTGTACTTGGAGGTCGGGAAGTCTTCATATGTCAGATTGGTCTCATGGATTTTGCCTTTGAGCCTGGAAGGAGAACAGGAGAGCAGGCTGCATTGGGGGCTGGATTCCCGCCCCAACACTGGGGCCCTCCAGCCAGCCACCTTCACAGTAGCTAACACAGGTGAGGTCACATGTGTGAAGTCTGCTGGATACAGATTCAAGTGCCTGCCTATACCACTTTCTACCTCTTAGCTATCAGCCTCAGTTTCCTCATCTTTTCAATGGGTCCTGTGATAGCACCTCCCTTCTAGGCTGTACAGATTACATGGCATCACATACACAAAATGTTTAACACAGTTCGTAGCCATGGTCAACACCAAATGCATGATGGTAGTTATCAGTATGGATCATCAACAAATCCGTGGCTAAGTATTAGTCATTAAAGGTGGCTATGGCACCAGAGACCTGGGGTTGAGTCCTGGCTCTCCCAACACACTACATGAGAAGGAGCCTTGGCCCACTGATGTAGCTTCTTTGTGCCTCCGTGTCCACATGTGTGATGGGATGATGGTGGTAACTACCTTCGGGGGGGCTGTGATATAATATTGATGTTATAAATAATACATCAATACGTACTGTGACATACATATTGTAATACAATATACTGTATTATGTATACATAAATACATAAAGCCTTCAGCATAGCCTCTGGCACACAAAAAATGTCCAGTATATTTGATAAAGATTTGAATGAATGAATTCTCTGCTAACTGCCCCATCTGCCCCAGTCCCACCACCCTGCATGGGCTGGGGAGGGGATATCCGTCTGGGGAAGGTCCCCCTGGACAGGCGGGCACTCACCTCTCCGACAGCGAGGCCACCCCGGCCAGGAAGGTGTGTCGGTCAGTTTCGGCCAGCCGCTCCTGCAGGATCTGCGCCCCTTCCTGCACCTTGCGCAGCTGCTGGCTGTAGCGCTGGACTTTCTGCTCAATGTCGGTCAGTGTGCGTGCCGTGTCAGCCTCCAGCTCCTCCAGCATGGCCTTCTGCCGCTCCCGCAGCAGCCGGTGCAGCCGCTCGAAGGCCTCGCTGATGGTGGTCCGCAGGCTTTTGGTGGAAGACTGGGGGGACAGTCGTCAGGGTTATGTTAGGGAGAGCAGGAGGGACGATCCCTGGGTGAGAGGAGGACACCGAAAGCCTTGGCATGCAGAGAGGAAAGGGGGAGAGGACACGCTTGGTGGGGGGAGTGGCGCAGGAGAAAGTGTGGTGGTATGAAATGACTCACGCGGCCAGGCGCAGCCAATGATTCTGTGCACCCTGTTAGGAAACTAATGGGGTGGTCCAGGGGAGACAATGAGGCATGAACAACAGGATCAGCAAAGGGCCATACATTTGTTGATAGACATTTAGGGTGTCAAAGACATCTTTGGCCCTGGTGACCAACTGGCAGGCTGAGTGAGAAAGGCGTGAGGATGATGCCAGATTTCTGGCTTGGGGGTCAGAGGGATGAGAAGCTGAAGCTGGGATGGGGGGCAGGGAGAAGAAGGTTGTCAGTGTAACCTGGGATACAGTTAAGTCTTTACTTTTTAACAAAATCACTCATGGGCTCAAACAAAGATGACAAATAGATGACAGATATCAGAAGCTTTAGAAACTGCAATACGCTGGGCAAACCTTGGTGGTCACTTGCCCCGTCTGTCCCACCCCCACTGAGACCTGCTGGCCAAGGAAGAGCAGGGCAGGGCACAGGCTTTTGTGCTCATCAGGCTGGGGAAGCACCTAGCTTTGGGTCTGGAGCAACCTCAGCTGCCTGATGTCTGAACCTGAGTTCTCTTATCCGTGAAAGAGGGAGCACAATCACACCGCAGGGTTATGGTGTGGGTTAAGTGAGAGAACGTTCACCACACGCATGGCATTGTTCGAGGTTCAGATAAAGAGCCTGCTTATTAAAAAGGCATCAGTTCTAACGCATCCTAGAAGTCTTCACTGAGAGCTGGCTTCTGAGCTGCAGCCTGGAGGATGAGCGGGATGTCAACTGCGGGCAAGGGAAACAGGAAGAGGGGCCAGCACGAGTCAGGATGACACACACAGGGCACAGGCGTGTGGCCCGGCGGCAGCAGTGTGTGGGGCCTGCCTCTGCAATCTCACTTTGTGGGATTCTGGCTGGGAGTTCACAGAGTCAGGCGTCCTGCAGTGTGCAGTGTCCAGGGCTCTGTGGGAGGCTCCACAAAGGCTCAATTAGGGCCAGTTCCCTCCCTGTCTGGGCTGCCGGCCTGCAGGAAGAACTGCTGGCAGTGGGCCAGCCTTCCTGCGCATGCCCACCCAGAGCGCCAGTCAGACAAAGGGGTGGAGGGGAGGCTGGGGAAGAACAACCAGGCTGCCTGTGGCCTTCCTGAGCCCCTCACTCAGGGAGGGTAGAGGCTTCTGCAGTGGCAGGTTGCAGGTAGAGAAGTCAGGATCTGCCCTTCCAGCACCATCTGCCGCTGCCCTCCAAAGGTCCCCCAGTCCCATGCCCACCCCTTCTACTTCCTCCTCAACCTCTGTGCAGCAGTCTTTGGCCCACGGGGCCCCCTCTACTAATTGAAAGTTCTGGTTTGCCTCCTGCCTCTGTGGCTGCTCCCTCTCTGCCACCCATGTTCCTCGGGGCGTGCCCGGGCCAGCTCCTCCCATTCTCATCCCACATGTCCTCTCTCACTGCCGGCTCTCCTTGCTTTGAGGATGGCTCCCACGTCCTTATCGTTGGCCTTCCACATCCCCTGAGCACACGTTCATCTTTCTACCTGCCTCTCCCACAC
Source organism: Tonatia bakeri (assembly GCA_004024845.1). Lineage (NCBI taxonomy): Eukaryota > Metazoa > Chordata > Mammalia > Chiroptera > Phyllostomidae > Tonatia > Tonatia bakeri. Next base: position 277,538 of record PVIA01000339.1, read on the forward strand.
ATAACCTGGGATCCCGAGGCCCTCCAGTTCACTCGGTCCAAAGTCAATTCTGTGTCTCGGCCAACAAACGCACTGCCAGAGTGATCCTTCTAATGCGTAAACTGGGTCACAGCCAATTCTGCATCTGGGGGCCTTTCTTGGTTCCTGGATGACTAGTTAAATTCCAAATTCCTTAGCCTGGCATGTAGAGTCCTTAATTAATCCTAGCTTACTTCTCTAGGGCCACTGCATTTCGATTCTACCTGCCTAGAACAATCATTTATTCAAAAGCTATCTCCTCTGTGACACCTTCCTTTACTTTTTCAAGCAGTTACTTAAAGGTTTCCAGAGCATTTTATAAACACTTAGTGCACTGTCCCATGGTTCATGGGGCTCCCGGCTAGGAGATCAACCCCCCAGCCCTATGGGAATGATGTCTTCCTCAGCTCTACCCCTGAACCACCCCAACCCTGTCCATCCCAGGGCCTGATGCAAGGCTGGTAGCAGTCAGTCAGTACCTGCCTGAGAGGTAAAGGAGTGAAGGGTCTTGTCCAAGATTCCTCTACAAAGAGGGGGCAAACTCCATCTTATTTCTGCGGGGGGAGTCCAGAGTTCCCCAGAAGAAGAGAGGATGGGTAGGGAAAGTGGGAGAGGCAGGTCAGAAGTTGAACATCTGGGTGACAGCCACCCCAGGAGCCCCAAGCATGTTTCCTGACCTACCTGGTTTGCTGACCACAAAGCCAGTGCTCTGGCTGAGGCTCTCCCAGCATGAGGATGGGATGGGCACCAGGTTCTGACAGAATTGGAACATAAGCTTCCAACTGGCCACTGACTAGCTCTGGGACCTCAGGCCAGCCCCTCAACCTCTCTGTGTCTCAGTCTCTGTGCTGATAAAATGGCAATAATAGTTTCTACCTCAAAGGGTGTTCCCGCCCACCCCCTCATTTGTTCAACAACTATTTACTGTGTGGGAAGCACCGTGCTAGGTCTGGGGAGTCCTGTTCTCGTGGAGGTGGCATGCTGTGCGGCTCAGCGAGACAGTGCATGGGAAATGGTTTCTAGCAGAGAAAGGTTTATCCTAACGGGTGTGTCCCAGTTCCATTAGTTCTTTCTATGGAAGAGCTACCCCAATCCCAGCCCCAGTCCCTTCGGTGCTGGGGCTGGGAAAGAAGCCCCCGCCCCAGCCCACCAACTCCCTGGGAACACACTGGGGCTTGGAGGAGCTGGGGCCATTACAGAAAAACACCCTGCCAAGAATGCACCACTCAGTCAGAGCCGACCAAGGAAAACACTGGGCCTGGGGAGGTCAGACAGACCCTCCGGCTGGGCCACTGGGGGAGCAGGCGCCGCAGGAAAGCCGAGTCAGGCACCAGGTGAAATATGACCTCCAAAGCATCCATAGGCATCTCTTGTATAAACACCCTAGTCCAGACAGGAAGCGGGGCTGGGGGAGCTGGAGGGGAAGGTGGCCCCACAGGACCCCCCAGAGGTAGACAGATGGACAGGAAATCAGAGGAGGAAGAGGTCAGTGGAGAAAAACAATGAGGGGGATGGAGAAAGGAGAATGCTGGGGAGAAGAAACAGACCATCATATTCCCACCTCATCCAGACAGAGGCTTCCATTTGCTTCTTTTCGAGGGAGGTATAGAATCACCAGGCAGATGGGGAAACTGAGGCTGTGAGAAGCAGACAGGCCAGAGTCCTGGCACTGTTTCTCGTCCGATGCCTGCAGGGGGTCCTGCCCAGAGGGTCCCTCTGGAATGTTCTCTGAAGAAATGTGTGGGACCCCACAGCAGGTTGCCAGGCCAGGGCACAGATCTGGATCTCCAATGGCCTCCCGGTGCCCCAGTGTGGCCCCCCCAGGCCCAGGGCATTCCTAACGCTCCGCTCCAGCAGCTGCTGGCTGTGGCGCTCCTGCCGATGAAGCGGAGCCAGAGTGAAATCACCTGAGAGCTTAGCAGCTGGGCTTGGGTCCCCAGTTCTTAGTCCCAGAAAGACGGGGCAGAAATCAAAGCAAGCCTTGCCCAGTTAGTGAGCTATCTGTGAGGGGAACTTAGAGGGAGCACCTCAGACGTGCACCAGGATCCAGAAGTGAGCTGCGAGGAGCCGGGCAGAGTCCGCACTGTACAGGCAGGAACTCCAAAAAGTATGCAGTTTTCTGCAAGTCATACAGTGAGTGAGTGGCTACCTCAGAACGCACAGTCCCCCTCTTAGGTCAAGAAAAAAGGCTTAAAAAAAAACAAACATGATAGCCAGAGACTGAAGGGTTTGACCCTATTTTTCAGAGTCCGTAAGCCCATGGTCAGAGCTTTAAGGGAAAATGTGTTTAATGATGCGAAGGGAAAAGACCCCTGCAGGGAGCCAGGATTTTCCCCAGGGTCCCTGGTCCTACCTCTACTTCCACCCAAAGAAGGGAGAAGAGGACCCACTCTTAACCCAAGTGCTAAACCAAATCCTTGCCCTCAGTCACCCTGGAGTGAGTCCCACCCCATTTACCTTTGCTGAAACCTCAGCCTCAGTTTCCCCCCTACTGCCCAGGCCCTTCCACTTGGAGTTTGGCCCTTCAAAGCCCCGCCCCCACAGCAGGCACCAGCCTGTCTCTCTCATTCCCTGCTGGCTCCGCCCCCACATAGCCCCGCCCCATCCGGCCGGCTCCACCTCCGTGCCCAGGCCTGGCTCACCTTGGTCTCCGCCAGCTGTCGCTTGAGCAGCTGCAGTGCCTCTGTGTGCTCCCGCTCGCTGTCCTGAAGGGCCTGAAGCTGCTCCTTCAGCTCCCTCTGGGGGGGAAAAGCCCCAGTTTACAAGGTTTGTCAGTTTCTGTGATGTGAACGCTCCCACCCAAGCCCGTTTCAAGCTCTCAATGGGAGAGGTCACAGGACACCACCGGGCTGCGAAGAGGTTTGCATGGTCAGCTCTCAGGAACTGGTGCAAACTGGCTCCAGCACACCACTGCCTGGGGTCCTTTCCTTTAGACTTATTTATTTTACATGGAGGAGAAATACACCGCCATCTAATTTCAGCTCCTTTTAGTCAGGTCTGGATTACTCACAGCTGAAAGTCATTCCTGATTGATTCCTGTGCATCTGAGCCGCTGGAGCAGATGGATCTCATAAGAGCGCAGAGAAACTGCTCCTCAGGCCCTCCCTGGCTGCCTTGGGCCCGTCCAGCTCCGGACAAGGGCTGGCGGAGATACGAGTTTGAGGAGGTGGGCCCAGTGCTACAATCCTCCCCACTGGTGGTCCTCATGAGTCCGCAAAGGATCCAGCCCCCCAGGCAGCTCTTCAGAGGCTGAGAAAACTGCCCCAGAGGCTGTGTTCTGAACAGGGCCCCTGAGGGACTGGACACATTCCTTCCCACCTTCATGGCCAGCGAATAGGGATGGCAGTCCTGTCCCTTTCTCTTGGACCCCAGCAGTAATCGAATCTGGCCCCACATGGTGCTGTGTCAGCGACAGGAAGAGTGATGAGGGACAAGTTCCAACCCATGATGCCTCAGGAGGGGTGCAGAGGAGTTGGGGGGGAGACAGCAACACAGACATTAACATCGCAGTGAATGCTGGAAGTACGATATTAGGGGACTCCCAGCCTACCCCCGCCCCGTGCTCCCCATCTCAGTGAAGGGCACCTCACCCCCCACTGCCAGTGAAGCCAGAAATCGGGGAGTCATCTTTGACACTGTTCACCTACCAATCCAGTCTTCAGTTTGCCCTGAAATTTGTTCCCTCCTCTCTATGCCTTCTGCCATCACCCCCGCAGCCTTAGCCCCCACTCCAGACTCCTGGGCTGTGGCCCCAGGTCCCTCCCTGCCCCTGCACCCTGCACTCTCCAAGTGCCCCCGCTCCCTGCCCCGTCCCAGCAGCTGGAGTGATTATTGTAAAGGGCAGATGTGTCCATGTTTCTCCCCCCACGCCTTCTGCAAGATTTCCACACTGTCTGGGAAGAATGGTACACATCAGAACAAGGTATTCAAGGCCCTTCACCACAGGCCCCAGATTTCTTCTGCAGCCTTATCTCTTGGTCTAGACCTTCACTGTGCAATATGGTAGAGGTCTACTAGCCACACGTGTCTGTTCAAATTAAAACAAAATCAAAACTAAATAAAATTAAAACTTATGTTCCTTAGTTGCACCAGTTGCACTGGAGTGCACGTTTCAAGTGCTCAAAAGCCACAGGTAGCTCATGGCGTATCAAACAGCAAAGATGCACGGCGCTCCCACCATTCTAGAAACTCCTGGACGGTGCTGCTTTAGAGGCACTGAGCTCCGTGCATGCTGTCATCCGGCTCTTTGCACCTGCTATTTCCTCTGTCTGTCTGGAGTGCTCGCCCACATTGTTCTTCACTTATTATACTCAGGCCCATCTCTTAAGACCTAGAGTAAATGTCACCTCCACTGAGAAGCATCTCACACTGTCCACACTGTCCCAGACCCTCCTTTGCTGGCACATGGTGGCACACGTGGCACATCCATTACAGTTTCCTATCCATCTCCCCTACGAGACTGTGGGCTCCGGAGGGCAGGGCTGCATCTGATGGATTTTCACTCTCAGTACCTAGGACAGGGCCAGGCACAGAGTGACTTCACTGTGAATCTGTCCAGGGAAGAGGCTGCACAGATCTGAGCTCACCTCCGGAAGGGTGGGAGGGGAGAGAGGGCCCCAGGCAGGCAGCTCACCCCAGGAGGGCTACCCAGACTGAGGGAACAGCTAATTTATGGAAACCAAACCCTGGAACTCACAGGGCAGGACTAGGAGGCAGCCTGAGCTTTGCCTCCACCCACTCCGCGCCCCCTTTCCTCGTCTCCTTCCAGGTCTGGGATCAGACCTGGTCAGGAAGCTGGCTCTGCCACAGGCTCGCTGTGTGACCTTGGGCATGTACTCCAACCCTCTGTGCCCAGTCCCTCATCTGTGAAGCGGGGATAACAATACCTCCTATGGTTGGGGGGTGAAATGAGATTAACACTAGGAAGTGTGTAGCCTCACAGACCAGAGCTTGGCAAACACTGAGCGCTCAGGAGATGGAGTGGTCACCATGTCCCATGTGAGGTTTTGAGTCACTTCTCCCCATCCTCACCCCTTGCTGTGTCCAGGTGTCTCCCTGCGTCCTTGGGCAGCCAGAGCAGGAAGGAGCTCCCGGGACCATCTGGTCCAACCCCCTGGATTTCTAAAACAGGAAATTAAAGTCCAAGAAGAGGGACTGGGTGGCCCACAGCCACGTGGATTGACACGGGAGGACCAACCGGGTAATTTACCCCTAGCAGAGGTCAGACAGGAAACATGAAGCTATCAATAAACTCCTAAGTGACAGGGATAACCGGGGGGAAGGATGCTGGCACTGCCAGAGCTCAGGACCAGAAGGGCTGGAGGTGGCGTGATTGGGGTTTGAATTTCACAAGCGTCATGTTATCTCATTCTCACAGGCTCACGAGGTTAGTGCCTTATCACCTCCGTCTCACAGACGGAGAAACAGAGGTTCAGAGAGGTCATGCGGCTGGCCTAAGGTCACTCAGCTCAGAAGGGGATCTGAGTGACTCCAAATCCGTGCTGGAAACCCTCGGCTGCTCTGTCTCCCACTCAGTTCAACACAGCATCATGCCTGGTCACCCATGGTCAGGCCTTGGCCAGCCACTCCAGGGGCTATAGACACAGTCTTGCCCTTGAGGAGGCTGCGGTCGGTTGGGGAGGCAGAAATGTGAATATGAAGACTCCACGGGAGAATGGAATAAACATGGTGGGACCACCTAGGAACCAACCCGGCTGGCTGCCACCACCCGACTGTGTGACACCCTCCCTCCACCTTGGTTTCCAAATCCGTGAGGTGCAGCTAATAGCAGTGCAGGCTCCACGGGGTTGTGCAGATTACATGACCACCTAACTCACAACTGGCCACGATGCCCAGGATGTGCTCCATCATTCTTAGCTGTTGTCATTATCATCACAGTAATTACAATTATCTGGGAAGTAGGGACTCAGACCTGGGGAGCTTCCAGGAGAGAGTTTATTTTTGGTGGAAGGATCAGGGAAAGAGGTGGGCAGGGTTCCTTCTAGTCTCCAGGGTGGGGCCCAAGCATTTCGTTGGACAGGACTAGTCAGGCAGAGGCACACCTAACTGGTGTATGCAGGACATGGGGGCAGTAAGGGATGGCTGAAGCCAAGTATGTGGCCAGGGGCAGTCACAAGCTGAAAGGCCGTGAGGCTGGCTCAGGTGAGCGTTGGGGGCGTGGAGAAGGCCTTGAAGGTCAGCCTGGGAGAGCTGGCCTCCACAGGGGCCAATCAGAGCTAAGGCAGGGCAAGAGGAGGGGAGAGGAGGCACCCGCAGAGGGCAGAGCCAGGTCTCTCCGCCCCTTCCTCCAGAGAGGGGACAGAGTCAGGGCTGGTGTAGACCTGAGCACACAGGTACACAAAAATGTCAGCTGAGAGGCTCTAGGGCTCCCAAAGCTTTGGAGAGGCCAGGACGGGGACAGCAGCTGGGTTGGACAGAGAGCCAGACCTCCCCTCCTGCGAGGCCACCCTCTCCCAGCCCAGAGGACAAGGCTGCCTCAGGAAGCCATCTCCCCTTGACTTCAGGGACTCTGCCCCCTCACCGATCAGTGCAGCCCAGTGGAGACAGCATGAACTCTGGCATCTAAAAGTCTGGGTTCAAATTCCAGTGGCACTTCTTTCCTTTCTCAGGGCCCACCTCTCGGAGCCCTATCATCAGATGGGGATAAGAGCCACCACGAGGTTGTGATGAGGATTAAATGAGACAGTACACATGAAAGGGCCCAGCATGGTGCTGGCTCCTCGGAGGTGCTCGAGGCCCTCTCCCCTTCTCTGTGCTCTGGTTCTGCTCTCTCTTCCCTTCTTTCTCTTCCCTCTCTGACCCAAGGATGCTGGAAATCTTAACAGGGCAAACTGAGCTAGCCTCTCCTTTTTCCTTTCCTCCCAATCCCTCTTCGGTGCCCAGATTCCCGATGCTCCTGCTCCTCCCGACAGATGTGAACTCTTGTATATCTTGTCTGTCTCTGAGCCTTGCGGCCTCTGGCCACACATCCTGGCTGCTCCCCAGCCTCCGGGCTCTCCCACCAGGCCACCCTGAGCAGATGGGACCAGGCCACGCATGCCTGCTCAAACCTGTTCCTGGCTCCCTTGCATCTCCAGGATCAAGTCCAAGCTCCTCGGGAGAAGGTGTATTCAAGGTCCTTCCTGAGCTAGTCAGACCTCACTCTCCCATTCTCGCCTCCTCCCATATAGCCTCCCTTCCAGCCACAGCAAACCACATGGTGCTCACCTCCACACCTGTCCCTGGGCAGACTCAGATAACCTGAGTCCAAGTTCCAGCTTCAGTGACACTTAGCGGTTGTACTTAGGCCCAGTTCCTGAGCCTCAGTTTCCTCATTTAAAAATGTAGCGATGAGACCCAATTCATAGGGCTGCCGTGAAGATTAATCAAGAGAGAGAGGGACAGGGAAGCACAGCAAGGCCGGGGCTCATGCATTCTCTCCTGGGCCCCTCATAGGCCGTGGCCTCAGTATCTACAACAGGGGTGTCAACTGGAGAAATTACTGAACAAACCTCTGAATACAAAATGGACCCACCTTCAAGTGGGATGAGAGCCCACAGAGCTGGGTTCCTGTCTAGCCGTGGGTGTGTCCACTTCCCATATGGAAAGCGGGGAGAGGGTGGAACTGGATGGCTTCTGAGCTCCCTCCCCATTCGGATGCTCCCTGAGGCAGTTAGAATATTGGTGGGGAGGCCAAACTCTAGGCCAGACAGACCCTAGTCTGCATCCCAGCTCTGCCTCACACTTGCAGTGTGATCTCAGGCAAGTTACCCGGCTTCTCAGCCTCAGTGTCTTCATCTGTGCAATGGGCTGATCCTAGTCCCACTCGGAGTAGGGAAGGGAGGCAGGGCTGCAGTGAGGATTCAGTACCCATAACAGCACCCGGCACGCAGCATGTAGCCAGTAAACTTTGGCCACTGTCTGTTTTAGAGTTGTTATTACTTCGGTTGCCACTCCCTACCAGGTCCTTTTCTCTCTATGAAATAAACTTCAACTCTAGGTTTCTACACGGTAGCCTGTGCTTAGCCATGGTGTCCTGAATGAACAGGGCACCTATGATGACGGAAGTAAGATGCCAACGGCTAGCCCTGGTTTGACTCGCCGCCAGCCTCGCTCCCACGGAGGCTGCTGCTTGCCCATAAGAGTCACAGCAGAGGCTGCCTCTTAGAACCCAGGCAACCTGGCTGCCTCCCTGTCCTTTGTGTCTGTCATTTCTTTGAATAGGGGGAAACTCTCTCTCCCTCTTTATACATTAAGTGGACAGTGTTGTTCCTACTTCCATTTCCCAGATGGGAAAGGGTGCACAGAAGGCATTACCTTCCATTCAGGTGGGGGAAGCCAGAGGCAGGATTTGAACCCACTCCCCTAACCCTTTAAGCGCTTTCCCTGTGTGGCTGCCTCAGCATCCCTGGATCCCTACACCAAGTTTTTCAAGGGCCCCATCCAAGGCTGACATACTGCTGTCTCCTGTAGCACGAAGGAGGCCTTGGGAAAGGCTCCAACGGTCACATGAGCCTGGAGGGGGTGGCTGGGCCTGAACCTGATCCTTTCCCTGGAGGTCAAGAAGCTGAGCTGGCCAGAGAGCTGGATACCATGCCTGACCAAGATGACATCCAGCCACCTGCCCTTGGTGCATCAGCTGGCACAGACAGTGTCCTCAGCCTGACCCTGTGCTGAGTACTTGAAATACAAAGACAGGCAGGAAGGGGGTGGGGAGGTGGGGAGACGACTAGCCGGCCTTCAGAGGCAGCTCTGAGGCTCTGAGTGGCCCTGTTGGAGTGGCCTCAAATCCTGCCTGTGCCATTTACCAGCTGGGCGACCAAACAAGTCACCGCATTCCTGAGCCTCTGTTTACTTCTCTGTAAAAGAATCACATTACAGTACCCACCGGGTAGGGCATTATGAAGATTAAATGAGGTAATACCATAAATGCACTTAGTACAGCCCCAGACATTAGGGTAGAGCTCAGTACGTATCGCCTGAAAAGTCCCCAAACCTGCTGAGATGGGGTTCCCTCCCTCCCCTTTGCTCTGCGGTCTAGTGCTCAGCAGTATAAAAAGAAAGAGAAAAAAAGAATGCACCCCCCCCAACACACACACACATTCACATGCTATTTACACAACAAAAATTCTGTAGAACTAGAAAGCAATTCTAAGCAAGTTTTCCTGTGGGGTGGGGCTACTGGGAGATTTTAACCTTTACATCATAAGGTTCTGTTTATTACGCTAATCCTAGAATCTGAAAAAAAATTAAAAAGATACTTAAAAATTGTTGTGTGCCTGGCACAGTATCAGGCACTTTTTAAAAACAGATTTTGTTTACTTATTTATTTTAGAGAGAGAGGAAGGGAGGGAGATAGAGAGGGAGAGAAACATCGATGTGTAAGAGACACATCAGTTGGTTGCCTGTTTTAAGCGCCCCGCCTAGAGACCAAACCTGCAGCTCAGGCATGTCCCCTGACCAGGGATTGAACCGGTGACCTTTTGCTTTGCGGGACAACGCCCAACCGACTGAGCAGCACTGGTCAGGGAAGTATCGGGCACTTTTGATGTTGAAGTAGCATCCCTCACCTCTACACCATCGTTCACCCCTGTTAGAGAGGAGCAGGTGGAAGCCTAGAGAAGTGAAGTGACCTGACCAAGGACACACAGCTTCCCGATGCTGATGCCAGGGTCTGACCCCATATTAGAATCTGGAGAGTGCCAAGCAGTTCTGCTTGGCAGGTCAGGGAAAGCTTCACGGAGCAGGTGACATTTGAGCTGAGCCTGGAAAGCTGAGTGGGACTTCTTCAGGCCTGGGTGTTCAACCTGGGTGATTTTGACCCCAGGGCACATGTGATGAAGTCTAGAGACATTTTGGGTTGTCGCAGCTTGGGGAGAGGGGTGCTACTGGAATGTAGTGGGTAGACAGAGGCTGGGGATGCTGCTAAATATATGGTGCATAGGATTGCATTTGTGCCTTGCACAAAACAAAGCCTTCTCTGACCCGAAATGTCAATAGTGCAGAGTACGATGTGATATCCTAGAGCTGTTATTATTGATTATTTATTGAGTGCTTACTATGTGCCAAGTACAGTGCTAAGTTCTTGCAAATGTCCTCTAATTTAATCTGACCCCATCACTCCATGCTGTCACGAGGAACGTAAGGCTCACAGAGAATAAGTAACTTTCCCAAGGTCACACAGCCAGAAAATGACAGTGCCAGGGTTGGAGCTGTCTGAATACACAGCCAGAGAGCTCTCAACCTTTCTGCTCTGCTGCCTCCAGGATTTATAATAAATGTAAAAGCTCCAGACTAACTGCTAGGCAGGGTGAGGGGGGCAGTCTACGGCTGAGCCTATGTCCAGCCTCCTCTGGCCTTGAGGCCTTGGGCAAAGTCCCCCACCCCCTTCTGCCATTCCCCATCTGTTAAGTGAAGGTTGCACCAGACAATCTCCAAGGCCCTGGCAACTCTAAGTCTGTTATCTTTAGGACAAAGGCTCAGTCCCAGGCTCTAGGAGCCTGCAGCTGGAAGGGGAGGGGGTATAAGTGGGCAGATTCCACCTCATTCCCAGTGCCTAAACAGCTAATGAGTTGGCTTCCCCACCAGGAGAGAGATGCAGATAGAGGTTGGGAGTGGCTTGAACCTCACCCAGGAGCTTACCTCTCCACCAGGGAGGCATGTTTCTCTGTCACCTTCTTGCCAAGCCCAAAGAGGCACCAACGCCAGGCCTTGTCAGGCAAGTGAGGCATGTCTGGGCATTCCCCCATCTGGGCACGTGAGTACTCACAGGTAGGAGGAGAAAGAATGGGAGTGCGTGCTGACCCAGCCCCTACCATGTGCCCAGTGTCCCTAAAAGCAGGTCCATCTCAGGTCAGCCTCATGAAAATCCTTGTAGGAAAGAATCATCTTGACCCTACTTTACAGACGGGAAAATCAAGGCTTACAAGCAGTGACTTGGCTGAGTTACACAGGTAGTGTTGAAGGAAGGCTTGGAAAGAAAGTGTGTCTGACCCCAGGACGGTAGCCACAAGGTAGTGAGTGGTGGTCCTGTTTGTCATTTCCCCTAAGAATGAAAAGGGTTTCAATAACATCTGAAGAAAATGTATGTTCAATCGCTCCTGTATTCCCCGGGACACAGAATGGACTACAAAATACCAAAACACAGTCATTCTGATGCTCTGGTTTACGGAACCAAGGTTCAGGGAGAAGATTTTCCAACTAGAATGTCACACAGGGAGAGGAGGGGATGAGCAGCTGGGGAGGGATCTGGCCCGGGGCCAGCTGTGCTTTTTCGCCCAGAACTCTCGTTGTCTGGCGTGTGGCTTTGGGCATGTCACATCACCTGTCTGGACTTCAGCCTCCACAGCTATGTAATGAAGAGGATGGACAGATGGTTTCAGACAGAGTCCCTTCAAACTCTTACAACCTGTGCCCAATTCTGTCAAAGGCTATTTCCTCTTCCTAGTTTGTGTGCCTGGGGCAAGGAAGGTGGAGGGCAAATACTAGCCTTTTATAAGCCCTCAGAGCCCCCAACCCTTGCTCTCTATCCTTAAAGAGCCAGACTAGAAGACAGCCAGTCATGGTTTGGGATGAAACAAACAGAGAATGGGTAATGAGAAATGAGGCCATTTCTCCTGGGGCCAACGCTCCTCTCCATGGGCATCTGCTAGGTGCAGGCTGACTTGTAGGAAGTCATGTAGAAGGGTGGGCGGGGGGGTGGGGGGGAACTCCCTACAACATGGGGCAAAGTAGTTATTTATCTCCTGCATAAGCATCATGAGGTTCAGAGAGCTCACTGTCTCCCAAGTTAGCCCACTGCATGTTCATAAAATGTTTGCATCAAAAACCTTCTGCTTCCAAAGTCTCCATAAGTCTGGGCCAGCTCTGGCCAAGGTTGGTCATTCATTCATTCAGCCTTTACTGATATGTGCTGTTGACCAGGCTCTGTGCCAGGCTCTGGGGCCACAGCTAAGATGAATAACAGACTGCCCCTGGTCTTGGGGAACTGTGTGCTGGACTGTTGTGCCAAGGCCAGAGACATGAGGGGCTGGATTTAAATGATTTTGCTTGAGAAAAAGATTCCAGGCTCCAGTAAGCTTGGGAATCATTTTATTAAACATAGTAAAATAAGTTTCTTGCTATAAGATTTCTCCAAGCCTTTAATATGCAAATGTACACTAAGAATCCTCCAAGGGGTGGACAGAGAGTATACTGTATTTCCCAAATATAGCTTTCTGGAATACCACTTTTTAAAACATCATACTTATTAACAGAGAATGTTGTTAGGGGAGATGCAGCTCTAGTGCAATTTTTTTTTTTTTTTTGCCAGTGGATCTTGGGGAGGCTCACACAGAGAGAACGTTTGAGCAGGGCTTTCAGAATTCAGTAGGAGCTGGTGAGTGAGAACAGGAAGGTTTAAGGGAGAATGTTTACAGTCCTCGGCTGACTGTGCTCAGGTTACTGTGCATGTACTGTTTTGTTTAGTCCTCAAAGATCCTGATGTGGGTAATGGAGCCAAGGAGGTCATCAAAAGCCCCTGGAGACTCCTACAGGTCCACACCCTACCTTCTCAAATCACCTTACCCCAGGGCCTCATTCTCCAAACCTCCAGTTGTCAAGTCCTGACCTTAAACCCAAAATGGTTCCTACAGTGTCTGGACTAGATCCCAGCCTTAACCCCTCACACACCTCGGCCTAGGTGTTGGCACCCAAACCGACCCTCTCAGCGGTTCACTGACTAACTTGGACTGGGTTTCAGACTTAATCCTTCCAGCACTGTCCCTCGAACCTGATGCATACCTGATTGAGCCTCGTCCCTTTGGGCTCCACACCTGCTGCTCGGCTCCTCCATATAGTCCTGGCCCATCCTGGGAGGCAGTTCCACCCCATGTCTAGCCTTGACTGTGTTCCCATACTAATCTGTATTTGTCCCAAACTGTCCTGAACCATTCTTCTGTGGCCAGGTTCAGCCCCTAATGACACTTGACAGTGGCCCTATCCTTGCCCAGCTCCGATTCAGCCCATCCCCAACCCTGTCCCAACCTGTACCTGGTCCAGTTCTGATTTCATTTGTCCTTCCCTCACTAAATTGCTGACCTCTCCCCAACCATGGATCTACCCCAACTTCAGGTCTGTCTCAGGCCTCGCCCCAAGCCCCGCCCCAAGCCCCGCCCCTCACCCGCAGCCCTGCACCGGCCCCGCCCTATACTAATTCTGATAGGGCCAGAACCTTGCCAGCGACCCCGCCCCGTGACAATTCTGACTGGGCCCCGCCTGCGGACCAGCCCTGACCCCGCCCCTGGGCCGGCCCCGCCCCCCCCAGCTCCGGGCCTGCGGCGCTGCCCACCTGCAACTCCTCGAAGGCATCGTCGATGCCGGTGACTTGGTGCTGCTCGTGCAGCGCGGGCTCGTCGCAGAAGAAGCAGAGCAGTGCACGATCCGTGAGGCAGAAGAGCTTGACCTTGTCGTGCGCCTGGCAGGGTCGTGCCGCGCGGCGCGCATTAAGGATGGCGTCCAGCGGGAAGGCGCTGTATCGCTCCACGATGTTGGCCAGCTTGAGGCTGGGGGCGAACGCCGGCTCGGCGAACGTCCGCCGGCACTCGGGGCAGTCGCGGGCGCCCTGCGCCTCCTGCCGCACCCAATGCTCGGTGATGCAGCGGCGGCAGAAGTAGTGCTCGCAGCCCAGGCTCACAGGGTCCTGGTAGATGCTCAGACAGATGGAGCAGAGCAGCTCGTCCTTGAGGCTGCAGGCCATGGCTCCGGGAGCGACGGAGATGGGGGCCTGCAGAGAGAGCGCGGCGTTGTTGGGGGCAGCACGAAGGGATGCGTGCGGGAGCAGGCAGGGAGAGAAAGGAGTGGGCGCTACAGAAGGAAGGAGAGAGGTCCGGGAGGCGGGTAACGTGAGGAAGGGGTAAGGAGTAGGGACTACCCGAGATGAGAGCTTAGAAAGGTGGTCTCAAGGCAGTGGGTGACCTGGAGAGATGGGTGCTGGAGGGAGGGGGTCTGAAGGAAGGGACTCCTGGCAAGAAGGTTCTAGGAGGAGGGACAGCCCGAAGGAATGGGTGCTGGAGAAGGGAACCCAAGAGGGGGACGGAGGCCTCGAGGGGGGTTGAAATCCCGGGATGGGTGCGATGGGGGGAGGGGAGAAACTGGGGATACGGAATTCTAGGGGAGGGAGAAGCCAAGCGGAACCGCACCGCGGCTGTGCGAGGCAGAGGACAGAAGGGGTGCAAGCACGCTCAGCAGCCCGATCCCGGGCCCAAGACCCAGCTAGGCGCGTATCCTTACCCCCTCCGGCTCAGCAGTCACTGCTTTGGTCCCAGCGCAGCTTCTCAACCCGGAACCAGCCAAGCGGGAGCGCCAGGCAGCTGAGACTCCGTCCCCGCCCCCGAGGGCGGGACCCAAGCTACTCCGCCCTCCCGGCCGGCGGGGGATGGAAGGGGCGGGCCCAGCCTCTAGCTGGTGGACCCCCTCTCCCCGCCCCAACCATTCTCCAGCTCCCGGGGGAGCGAAACCCAGCTGTTCCTTCAGGGCTTGCACTTGGAACAACATCCAGGTCTTGCTGAGGATCCCTGAGGCGGGTGGGGGCGGGGAACAGCTAATTTGAGAGCTAAGGACTAAAGGAGGAACATCTTTTTGGATCATCAATCTGAGGATTTGGGAAAAATAATATTTTGTATTAAAACAAACAATAATATGTGTGTAATCTGCATAGAATACAACTTTTGCATAACATATAGAGATAAAACTCCGGAAATACCGTACTTGCTTAGAGCAAGTTCAAGACCCTCACATTTCTAAGCCCTGGGGTCCCATTTCCTTTTCCCTTTCTTAAAGAGTGCTAGGGGGAGAAGTTTGGAAAGCCCTGGCCCTGGCTAATGTCTGACCCAAGAAATTGCCTCCATTCAGCAAATATTTCTGGAGTGCCATATTTGTGGAAGTGTGTTGGGGGGGAGCCGGGGGGAGCAGGAGAGCAGGAGAGCAGGAGAAAGAGTAATAGGAGACCTTGTCTTGTATGCCAGATGGAGAGGGGATTTTAGGCAGAAGGGACAGCATGTGCAGAAGCATAGAAGCATGAAAGGGGAGGGCACATTAGGGGGAAGTGCCAGTAGTTCTGCAACTATTGGGGGTGGGTTGGGGAGGGGCTTGGGTGAGGTGGAGGGTGTTGAGGGTCATGGTACCAGATTTTCTGAAAGCATGGGGCTTTCAAGCAGGGAAATGACCTGGTGTGTTGTGGGTTTCAGGAAGTCAAGGAGATGCTCATCAGAAAGTTGAAAGCAGAGACCCTTTCTGATGTGTCTGCCTGTATGCAGTGCTCCTTACACAGTAACGGTGTGTGGCTAAATAAACGAAGCAGAGATGTGGATTGCAGGAAGACAGCCTGGGCACCAGTTAGGTCACCATTGTCATAGTGCCCACAGGTCATGAGACCTGAACTGGGGCCATGGCAGCGGGTAAGGAGAGAAAGCTAGAGTGCTGAAAGTATAGACACTGTGACATTTGTAATAGACTGGATACGGGGGTGAGAGAGAGGGAGGCACGGAGCGTGGCTCCCCACCTTCTGACTTCTCCAGCCAGGCCTCCACTGGAATGCAACTTTGTTAAGTTACAATTTAACAAATAGCTCGAAGTGGAAGTGTACGTCTCTACTGTCCATGTGTCCTCCAGCACACCGTCACCTGGTCCCGTGTCTCCATCATTGCCAGAAACATTCGGTTGCTCATGCAGCAATGATGCCTCATCTTTTCCTTGCAGTCAAAGCCCTGATTCTGTTCAGGTGGTTCCCTTTCCCATGTGACTAAGGGAAGGCTGACCCTAGCTCATTCCAGGAGTGAATTCCATTTGGTCCAAGTCCACTGTGGAGGTCATATGCCTCTTGTCAGTGATGCTTTGGGCTTGGACACCTGAGGCAGGTCTGGCCTGAAAAACCAAAAAGGAAGCCTGTGGTGGGGAGGGAGCTTCTGGAAAGGATCTCTTCACTTTAAAAAATCCGCCTACCCCCTTTGCTGCAAGTGGATATGGTTGGTGGTGATGCTTGGAATTGCAACTGCCATCGTGTTCCCAGTCTGAGGATGCGGCCAGCACATGACTGAGTCCAAGAGAGCCCTAAAGAGGAGGAACTCGTGCTCTGATGCGGAGCCTAGACTTTTGTGTCTGTGAGATGGTCCATCTTACTGCTTAAGTTGAATAGCTGTGTGCTGTCACTTAGCAACCACAAGAATCCCAAATGATATACTGATATGTACTCCCATTTTTTTGTAAGGAGGTCAGGGTCTAAATTATTGAATTATTTGAAGTGAAATAAAGAGAAAAGTCTTCATTTATCCGATGTGTAATCCATCCATCTCTTCTATAGCAACGTGGTAGTGAGAAAAATGGCTGGTCAGCTAGGGACCCCACTTTCCAGCTGCTCTTGCAGCTGAGTGCGGCCTCCTGACTAAGTCCTTTTCAGTAGAATGTAAATATAAGACAGTCCTTAAGGCATTACGTTTTTGCTTTTCTCTGCTCCATTTCCTCTTCCCTGCAGTTGGAACACAGATCTGCCAGGGGCCCAGCTTCAATAATGCTTCAATGGGGCGGACAGAGCAAAGACATTGAAGGAATCTGGGTTCCCGAAGGACTATATGGAGTGGAGCCACCCACCAATACGGACTAGAGCGTGAGAAATAAACTTCCATTTTCTACCATCCATTGTATTTGAGGTGCTCGTTGTAGCGGTTTAGCATTCCCCGTGCATGTTATTCTATGTCTGTTTTGAGAAGAGGCTCTGGTACTGTTTAATGGTATTGTGTAAAACCTCTCAGTAACTAAGTTCCTCTTAATACCTAGTTCCAATCTCTTCCAAGGTGTGTGGAATATGGTTTCCTCCAGCTGAAAGTCGCAGCCTATTTGACTTTTCATAACACTTCCCAGCTTTTAGCCTTTTCACCCTTCAAACTGTTCTCCTGGCCATCTCAGTCGTGAAAGAAAAACCAAAAAGCAACAACAACAACAAAAAACCCCACAGGCCCAAAATGGCGTCACTCGCGCTAAAAGCCCAGGATACCAAACCTAACTTTAATACCTGATTTAATTGCAGTTCCAACCTCTCCCAGAAACATAATCAATCCGGAATTTTCTGGTCAAGCACCAGTAAGGTAATGTGCTACAAAGCCCTCTCCATCCCCCATATAAGGAAGAGACAGTCAACACAACAAGAACCCTTCCCCTCTCTTCCCTCAAAGAAAAGACATCCAGGCCCCCAAATAATCCTTTTTTTTTCACTAATAGAAAAAATCCCTTGTTTTCCCTCCCTTCTGTACAACCCCTTGGAGTGCCCTTCTGGCGGCTTGATAGGACGCTGCCCAGCTCATGAATCGTCCCAGGTCATGAATCGTCTAATGAAGCCAATTACATGCTCACATTTACTCAGCTGAATTTTTATTTTAACACAGTTAAGATGCATAGCACTACACTCAAACTATTGGCTATAGTTAAGTTTGTCAAGTCATTGCTCCTTCTGGATCTGCCCCCCAGCCTGAGGCTGAGGGGTCCGACTAACACTCAGAAATCCTGCCTGCAGGGAATGCCTCCACTTCCATTCACACGCCTAAACCAGTAACATCAGGAAGGGTTTTTTGAAAAACAATCCAAGAGATATTGTTGAATTGAAAAAAAAAAGGAAGGCCCAAACACACTTACAGACACATACTCACACATGAGCACACCCAGTCCTGCACATGTGCATTATACGTGTAGCCAAAATCTGTGGAACTCTAGCAATTTTAAATGTGTTTATATATAGGCTAGGATTATGGAGGGGGGCTTCACGTTTACATTGTATATCTCTGTTTATTTTGTATTCAGAAAAAAAGTAGATTCTTATTATTTATGGATTCTGCATTTGCAAATTCCCTTACTGCTAAAATTTACTCGCAACCCCCGCATCAATATTTGAAGTGTCTTCGCATGCACAGAGCGGTGAAAATTTAGAGTTGCCAAACACACACGTTCCCAGCTGAGGTCGAACCAGGCGGCCTCTGCTCTCAGCGCTCACGCTGTAAACAAGTGTCCTTTCTGTGGTCTATTCAGTGTCATGTTTTTCTCATTTCTGTGCTTTTTTGGTGGTGATTTTGCTGTTTAAAATGGCCCCCAACTGCAGTGCTGAAGCACTGCCCAGCGTTTCTAGGGACGAGAAGGCTTGAGGTACCTTGAGGAGAAAAGATGTGTGTTGGATAACCTCCATTCGGGCATGAAGTATAGCGCTGTTGGCCGCGGATTCAATGTTAATGAATCAACAGTATACATTAAATAACGTGTTTTTAAAACAGAAATGCGCATAAAACAAGGTTGTGTATTGATTGGCTGGTGAAAACACGGCCAGAGGCTCACAGGAACCCTGTATTTCCTTAAGGGGTAATGATTCAGTATTTGCCATTTCAGTCTTTGGGGTAACTTTATAGAACAGAACTACTGTGAATAGTAATGAGGGCCGACTACGTTTAAAACTGTCGTGTCCAACAGCATCCACAGGTAAAAGGTACCAACACCCACGTCCCTTTCCATCCAGGCCACGTTAACTCAGGTCTGCTCAAAGGGGGTGGGGCAAGGAGACAAACATCGAGCCGCCCCTGTGTGCCAGGCACTGTGCCAGGTGCTTCATGGCGGTCCTTTTGTTTAATCCTCACAACAGCTCTCTAGACCTCTTTTTTCTCCCCGTTTGCAGGTGAGGAAACTGCAGCTCAGAGCAATGACATGATTTGCAAGCCAGCGTAAGGCTTCCCTCACCTCAAGCTGCTGGAGAAGATTCCACAGTCGTGGGAGGGCCACATCCGGGCCCTCCTTTCATCCAGTGGTCTTTATAAACCGTCCAGTTGGGCTCCCTGTCATCTGCGGACCTTTGCCTGTCTCCCCAAGCAGCAGAGACACACCCTGCTCCTTCCCCAGTGGGGGGCCTTGCCTCCCGCTTCTGGAGAAAGCAGAACTCCTCCAGGGGGAGTTCTCAAGTTCCAGTTCCCTTCAACCTATCAACTTATCCGTAGAAACGCCTCGAGTCCCTTGTGAAATGAGGCAGTGTAAAATAAACCGATGCATGAGGTCAACGCATTTGTAGCTTTATTCATCCTCACCCCTTTCCTCCAGTCCGAAGGCGAAGCGTGCCTTCTGTTCCAAACTAGTTCCTCCACTGGGCCCTCCTCTAATCCCCTCAGGCCTCCTCTGGGACCCGACTCTTTCCCCCATCTCTCCTCTGTATTTTGGTCTCCTTCCTCAGCAATAGTTACTTTCCCTCAGCCTATAAACATGCTCAAGTTTCTCTGCAAACAGCACTCCCTGCAGTTCCCCCATCTTTAGCTACCACCTCATTCCTTGCTTTTTTCCAGCCTGGCCTCTTGAAAGAACCGTCTGCACACCCTTCCCCGCCTTTCATCAACCGCAGCAATCTGGCTCTGCTCCCCACCACCCCACTGCACTCTCTAATAATCTCCTAATTGCCAATTAAAGATACTGTTAATACACAGTTGCTGCTGCAGAAAAACAAAATACAGAGAAACATTAAAAGGAAATTTGAAATATTCATGATGCCACCGCCTAGAGAGAACTATTGTTAATACTTGCTTTATATTCTTACAGACCATTTTTACATATTATACATGCTCACACACACACACACACACACACAGACACACACACACACACACACACACACGGGGAAGAGGGAAAGGAGGAAGGGGAGAGGGAGAGGGGAATATTTTCTAAAGATAGAAATGAGTTCACTCTCTAAATCATTGCTTCTCAAAGCAGGGTCCTTGAACCACATGTGTCTTAGCACAGGTTCTTCCAAGGGCTGACCTTGAGATAAGGACTGGGGTTAAAATAGTTTATTTGGGAAGTGTGAGTAACACTACTAGGGTAGCGGGAAAGTGACACAGAGAAGGGGAGGCAGCCCCATAAGGCTGCACTATTAAGCCAGCTAGCCCAGACGGCACCTGGAGATTTCTCCTGCAGGGAAACTCCAGAAAATGGTGCAAAACACATGCCTCAAAATGATCCCACCCAAAGGGCGAGGGAGCTGAGCTCTCATTCATACACTATCTCTGAGTGACAAGGCTGTTCTGCAGCCCTTGTGACTGTGACGTGTGCAGGCACGTTTCTGCAGTTGTGGGGGAAAGCCCCCTCAGCCACCACGATGCAGATGCTGGCGGCTGGAAGTACTGGGAGCACGTGACTGGCCTGAGGGACAAGGGCAGGGCAACGGCAGTGTGAGTTACAGTGCCTTCCTGGCCGCTGCTCAGACCAGCTTGCACACCACTGCAAGTTTCGTATCCTGCCACCGCTTCCTCGAGGTGGCGGCCAGTCACAGTTTATTTTTAATGGAAGAGGAAGAAGACAATAGGAGGGGCGGTGGAACAAGCTACAGACCCCACTGCTGTAGTTGGTCCTGAGGCTAACGGGTGCCCACTCTCTCTTCTCTACATCCATTCTAGATGCCCCTCGCCTGGGCCGGCGGGCGTCACTTACCCCTGCCAGTTCAGTGACTCCTTCCTTTGCGTCCTGGTCTGCTCGCATGAAGAGCTCAAAATTGTCAGGGGGCAGACACAATTTTAACTTTAGTAAAAGTACTACTGTTTCCTCTGGTAGAAGTGTTTTCTCCCTACCCTCTGGGAACGAGTCTCTCTAGTCCAGCAGAGCCTGAGGCTTTGGGAATAAAAAGCATAAATTTACCAAGTGAGTAATTGGGAATAAAAGTGAGAGGAACTACTTTCCTCGTTCCCAGACCTGTGTATTTTCCTGATCATGGATACAGTACATATATAATGACTATTTGCTTAAGGTACATAAATATATCTTAAGGAGAGCACCCCAACCTTATATTCAAGCTGATGCCTTAGTTATGACTCCAAGTGATTATTACAACATTTTCTCAGAATGACAGCTTTCGGTTGATATGATATATAGTTGGACCAGTGGATAATATGGTTATGTACCCATTTTCTCCATGGTCATGCCATGGGAGAATCCCATGATAATAAATTAGGTACTCTGGGAGTCCTTAAATAGTAGTGCTAGCTGAGACAGTGTAGACTGAGCAGGCGATCCTGTATCAATCCCATGATCTCGTGGAGGAATCATGGCCCCTCTAGGATGGTTGGGTTCATTTTAATTAACTTGTCACCATGTATTTGGGTGCTCTCCTTGAGGGATGGTACCATGTCAATTGCTCAGCATCTTTGCTCTGATAGACTGGGCACTTAGTTGTAGTAATACCTAGATCACCTTGGATGAGAGGGAGCCCTGCCATTGGACAATGCATGGCTTCCATCCTTGCATCCACAGCTACTCGGTTCACTGGCCCTTTGTGCGTGCTTTGAGTAGGCTGGGGTAAGAGGATGTCTCATTTCAATGGGATCAATCATCCTATCTACCTGGTTGTTCAGTGTCTTCTCTGCAGTGGGAACTCTCTGGTGGCCATTGAAATGAGACAGAGATCCATCCATTTTATTTTATATCTTCTCTTTGAGGTCAATCAACAAGCTTCTTCTCCAGACTTCCTTAGCTCTGATTTGTCAGTCCTGCCCTTGCAAGTTCCTGATTAACCAGCCAGACCATTCGCACTCCCCAGGAGTCTTTTCTTAGGCCACTTCTCCTTTTGAACCAAGTTGAAGACTTAATGCACCGCTTGCAGCTCCACCTCCTGGGAGAATTTCCCCTTTCCACTGTCATGCAGGACACTCCTGTTGTGCTAACCTGTCCATAAACCAGGCCCAAGGTTTTTCCTCCTTGGCAGCTGGTCACAAGGAATCCCCCACGAGTTAGTTCACAGGTGTGAGCTGAGGGAGAGGCTCCAGTGCAAACTGGGTGATAACGTGGGGCCTGGCCTGCTTGGGTGATTTATTTGCGACCTCTGGTTCTGTTCAGTCCTGATCTTGAAGGTCTCATTTCTATCCCGTCACATCTGTCTCACTTTATGACTTGGTGGATCTGATAGTACACAGCTTATAATGGGAAGCTTGTTACATGGTCAGTAGATTTCCTATGGTCAATTACTCAATCTCTGTTAGAACTCAGTAGCTCACCAGGTGTTGGTTTTCGAACACTGAATGTTTTTCTATTGGAGAAAGCATGCCCTGGCTGCAGAATTCTAGAGGTCTGCAACAAAATCTGCCTATTGGGCCTTGCCAAAGGTTCCATGTATGTCCTTACCTGCAATGAATACTCCTATTACCACGGCATCTGATCCTGGGATTGGAGTAGATTCTGCCCATGAGATATGTGCTGTCTCCAAAATCCAGAGGTCTACTGAGTGCCTCTTTCTTGGCGGTGAGAGACACAAGGTACAATTACTTGTCATTTACTTTGGAGGGAAATGTCTTATTTCTTAGACCATGTCCTTAAAACTTTAACTGTTGCATTAGATTCCAGAATCTTTTTATCTCCCACCCCCTTGTGCGTGTGTCTGAAAGGGCATCCAGAGTACTTGCCACTTCCTCTTTCCCAGGTCTGGTTAACATGATATCACCAAGAGAGTATTCTTTTTTTTTTTTTTTTTAAATTTTATTTATTTGTTTTTAGAGAGGGAAGGGAAGGAGAAAGAGAGAGAGAAAGAAACATCAATGTGTGGTTGCTGGGGGCCATGGCCTGCAACCCAGGCATGTGCCCTGACTGGGAATTGAACCTGCGATGCTTTGGTTCGCAGCCTGTGCTCAATCCACTGAGCTATGCCAGCCAGGGCAGTATTCTTCAAAACCTGTCTGAGGTTCTGAGGGATGGTAGGTACGCAGGAAATTAACATAGCTCTGGGGATAGCCCATGAACAGATACTGCTGCTTCTTCCAGGTGAATGCAAACTGCTCCTGATCATTCTTCCTGAAAGTGACTGGGGGAGGGGTGGGAGGGTGGCAAATGCATTTGCTAGAACAATTTGCTTCATGCCAAGTTCCAGAGGTTCTCTTGGTCTGTTTTAGCAAAGATACCACATCTGGCTCAGAAACTGCAATTGAGGCTACTACTACTTGGTTAAGTTTATGGTAGTACATCATTGCCTACAATGACCTATCTTTTTTAAACAAATTTTAAGTTGTGCGGTGGCCAGTCTGGTGAACTAAATGAGTGTAGCATGGGGACCATCACTCCTGCATTCTTTAGGTCTTTGAGGGCGGTGATGACCTTTGCCACTCACCACAGAGTACAGCATTACTTCTAACTTACTCCCATGGGTGTGTGTGCACAATTTCAGATGCTTCCACGTGGCCTTCCTGCCTTTATGGATCTTTCTGTGTAGACTAAGAAACCAGTGTGAGGTTTCTACCAGCTGCCAAATTTATTCATCCCCATTAAGTGTTTAGAGATGGAGAAATGATCACAAGAGGGTCTGAAGATCCAATGGATCCACTGTGAGATGGACTTTGGCCAAGACTCTCTCATCTTGTCCAACGTGATCCTACTTTTACAGGAGGGATCACAGTGACAGTTTTTAAAACAAGATTTTATTTATTTGTTTTAGAGCGATGGGAAGGGACGGAGGAAAGAGAGGGAGAGAAACACCGATGTGCAAGAGATACATCAATTGGTTGCCTCTCGCATGCCCCCAATTGGGGACCCACCCCGAAACCCAGGTGTGTGCCCAGACAAATTGAACCTGTGATGTTTTAGTTTGCAGGCCAGTCCACCGAGCCACAGCAACCAGGACTATAGTGGCACTTTGGATACTTCGATATTAATGTCAGCCCAGACCCTGAATCCAACAAACATAGGGACATTTGTATATTCTTCACTCCCCAGTGTGCTGTTCCTTTGGGGAAAGAGTGAGGGAATCGATTCTGCATGTACTTCCTGTGGCACAGCACAGTCCTTTCCCAAAGAACCCAGTCTTTCCTTCACACAATGGGCTCTGGGTCTAAGGACGAGCTTAAGCACGGGAAATAGGTGAGGGATAGTGATTTTCCATTGCGACGGCTCACATCAGCCTTCAGACCAGGTGCCCTTGACTTGTTTTGATTATATTTGTCAATAATACCCTTGTTGGTTGCCTATCGATTTCGCCCTTAGGAACTCTGAGGTCTGCTAGCTATTCCTCAGGTCCCTGTGGGTGAGGGCCGTTTGCTTGGCTTTCCATCCACCTTCCTCTGATGGTTAAGTGCTGCCACCTGGCCTCTGCTGTTCTGGAGTTCTAGCCTCACCATTAACAAATGCCAGGGAGTCCAGTCCCTCAGCAACCTCCTCTAGTGCCCTTAGCTAGGACAGCCCCTAACCCTGTTGTGGCAACCACTTCACAGTATATGTAAGTCCAGTCACTGTGCTGGACACCCGAAACTTACACAGTACGGCCTGTTAATTATACCTCAATAAAACCTGGGGGGGACCCAAAAAGTAAATAAATAAAATTGAAGCAAGTATCTCATAACTCACTCAAAGATGGTATTTTTCCCCCAGATGTATGCTTTACTTTGACAATGAAGAATAACCTGTAGGGTTCTCTATGAAATGTAAATTCAACTGTAAGCCTTGCTCCTCCAGGCAGGGAGAATGCTGGTATCATAACAGAAATTTAGGATGAGATTTAATTTATTGCACTCTTTTTATTCATATTCTCAATTAATAAAAATAGTTAAAAAGGGAGGTGCTCCCTTCTAGTTCCTGGATGGAATGCTGCCTGATTCAATGACTAGCTTAATAAAGCCAGTTATGTCTTCAAATTTTAAAAAATGTTTTAAAAAAATAACTGCTTCTTAAGGTTTTTAATATCCAATTGAAAAAAGAAAAAACAAAACAAAAGAGAATGGAAAGGACAGCCACTGCTGAGCTGCTCCGCGGTGCCAGCGCCCCCTTCGCAGGCCCGTTTCTCAACGCTGTGGTGAAGGGAGCATCGCGGAACGCGCTGGGCTGCAGGCCCCGCTGGTTTTAGGTAATAAAGTGGGCCCACCTCTCCGGACCTGTTGATTGCTTCCTGCAGCGTTAGCAGTTCATGCATTTCTACATCGTTCATTATAGCCATTCTTTCTGTTCGTTACTTCCTTAGTGCCAAAGCCACCCCTCCGTACGCTGTTGTTCAATGCTAGAGCCAGGACTCAGAAAATTGGGTTTCCCGCGGGCTTCCCGCTCCTGCCAGTACCAACCCCGCGGAGCTTCTTCACTCTGAGCAGCAGCTGAATCCGGTTTGCGGTTTTCCTAACACTTTGGTGCCCTTCCTCGGAGATCTGAGTTTCAGTTTCTTGGAATCCCTCCTCTAACCTTTTCAGTTTGGGTCATTCCACGCTTTTACCTTATTTCACCAGCCCTGGACATAGCACCTGCTCCTGCAATTGTCACCTTGTGACAACTTCGTGCTTCTTTTTTTAATCTTTTCAATTACCTAGTTAATAATGGTATACCTACTTAATGATACATTACATTAGATTTTATTTAAATTAGTGCTATGGTTTCTGTCTCCTGATTGAACCCTGACCATTATCTTTTCTTCAAGTTTCAAGGAGCCTTCTGAGCTCCACGTGCTCTTGCCAGGAGGTAGAATCCAGAGATCCCCACCAGGAGAGTGCCTCCCTATCAAGGAACTCCTCTCGAATCCAGCCTCATGTTCCATTTCCCGTCCCGGCTCACCTCCCTCGTACCCATTCCTGGGGATGCTCTCCAGCTTTCTGTTGGAAGCTATTGGTCAGATCCTGTAGTTCTTTCTGTGAAAATCCCGTTTCTCTAAGCAGAGATAGTACCTCCTTGGTGGGGCCAGGCTGAGACTTGACCGTAGTGATTGGCCTAGAAGTCTCGAGAGGAAGCAGGAGCAGGTCTTAAAGAGGGCACATATCCTCTTGCAAGGTGTCTGCCGAAGGGGAGGGCTCTGCATGGTCTCTAGGCGAGGAGGGGGAGCCTACTATGCTCTACAAAGGGGGGTGGGACGCTCCTGCCACCCTCATCTCTGGGTCCTGGATGAGGTTTTCAAGCCTATCTTCCCTCCAGCTGCAGGAGATTGGGAGATTTTCAAATGCCGTCATGGAGGTTTTCTGTTTTCATGCCATGTCCTGGGTTGGGAGTCGGCCAGTTTGAGCACGTCACTGTCTTCTGCCATCACATCAGTGATACTGTACAACCAACAAACTCTGCAAGTCCTTCTAATTACCATTGTCTATACCTCGCTCAAGTGTTAGAGATACTGTGTGAACCCGGTATCCTCTTACACTCATATCCTAGCCCCCAGTTCACCACAGGAGAGAGTCCGTCCAGTGGAGCAGCTACAACAGGTCAAGGACACCGGCAATGGGGTCTTGTTGCTGTCGACTAGCAAGCGGCCCAATCCTGGAATTCTGTCCTCAGGATCTGCTTCCTAACACCACCTCTGGTCAAGCTGTCTTAGAAGCAGACCCTGAGACAAGGGCTTGAGCTCAATTAGCTTACTTGGGAAGTATTCGTTATACTGGCAGAGAAGTGGGAAATGATAAAAGAGAGAAAGGTAGCCAAGAAGAGTGAACTATTAAGCCAGCAAAGCTTAATCCAGAAGGGAAACTGTCAGAACAGGTACGTGACGCATGTCTCAGAAATAACCATGTGCAAGGTGAGGGAGCTGGGGTGTGTGTAGAACAACCCAGAGTCCCTGGGCAGGGGCGGATGCCAGCAGTGCGCAGGCAGGTCCGAGGGATATGGGTGAGGAACTGGTAGCCTCTGCAGCCAGCTCCTTCTGTATCTGAGTCACCTGATTACTTACTTAAAAGGCAGATTTCTCATTGGGGGAGACTGCAACTTCCTGATGATCTATACTTATTTTTAAATTAAAAGCCTAAAAAATAGAATGATCAAGGAAATCAAAGGTATGAAGCTGCAGTATGAGTGTGAATATATGTGTGTGTGTATATATATATATTGTGTGTGTATATATATATTCACACACTTAACATCGGTTCTTGGGCTTACTTTCAGTAAGTATGGGGTACTACAGTGAGGACAGGCGCTCCTTTCATCTCCTACTCTGAACAAATATAAATGAGGGTAAAATATAACAAACGTATTTTTAATACACAGCTGAGCTTCCAAACTGCAGGCAGAAAAGAGTCACGGGGAGCAGTGAGAATTTGCGTGGGTGGGCGTGAGGAGGAAGTTTGCATTAACAATACGGTGGGAATGGTGGTGGCTGGGGGGAATCTTAGCTGAGAAACTGAAGGAGAATTTGTCTCGGAACTTGTTAAAGTAATAGAACTTTCTGTGAAACTCCCCATGGCGCTCCTCCACAGTCTAGGGCACATGGGACTTCTGTAGAAAACAACTCCCACCAGTGAAAACATGATGAAGTGTGGGAAGAGAAAGACTTCTAAGAGATAAAGTCAGAAACAACTTGCTTACTTCAACTGCTGGGCCAGTCGGGTCCTCCGGAAAGTAAGTATGGGGATGGAGACAGAGCTCAGGGCAGTTATTGGGGGTAACAAGATGCTGCGGGAGAGCCTCGGGTCTGAGGCAGATCGGACAGAGTCTTGGTGAACCCAAGGGGGAAGTATAGCAAATATCGCCTGTCAGAGGAATCTCAGGTCGAGCAGCAGCTGCAAAGCTCCAGTACCAATTCATTCATAACCCGTCATCATCGCTTAGGGATGGACAAGGAAGAGCACCGCCTCCCCTCCAACGCTGGAGCATCCCGGAGGCACTAAAACAGCTGGTGATTGACAGCTAACTGCACTCCCTGTGGCTGAATGGCAACTTAAAAAAAAAAAAAATTAAGGGAGCTCTGAGTGGCGCATATGCCAAAAATTAGTATAGAACGTTATCAAAGATTTTAATGTAACTATTTTAAAGGAGATACAATTAGGAATAGAAGGCATAAGGCAAGGAGAGGCACTTGTGAAGAAAGAACCAAATAGAAAGAGTAGAAATGAACTATTAAAAACCCAGTAGATGTTTTGAAGAGTAGACTAGACCCAGGCAGGAGAGGGAATTATTAAATTCAGTGACCTGGAGAAACCACCAGAATGCAGAGGGTAAAGGGGCAGGAAGGTGCAACTGTGACAGACGGTATAGAACACTGGTGGAATGTCTGGGCTCTGCAGCCGCACACCTGCGATTAAACTTCAGTTCTGCTTCTCACTACGTACAAGGCCTCAGGCACGGTTTTAAACTTCTCTGTGCCTCAGTTTTCTCATCTATAAAATGGAGATTTACTAGTACCTACCTTGTGATGTTGCTGTTAGGGTCAAATGAGTTAATGGTTCTCATCAATGAGTTATAGTTCTTACAGCACACAGGACGAGCTCAGTGAATATCAGGCAGCATGATAGCGGAATGGAAAATATCAAAGGTAAATAAAAAACCATTAAGGAGAAAATGAGAAGTTCCAACATGAACGGTGGTTCCAGAAGGAGAAAGTCGGGAAGAAGTAGCGTTGGAAGAAGTAATGGTAGAGAATTTATTTTTACTTTTTATAAATAAAGAAAAAATGAGCCCTTGAAATGAAAAAGCACACTGGGTTCTCAGTAGGATAAAAAATTTCCATTCCTAGACATGTTGTAGAGAAATTAAAAAACAATAAAGATAAATTTTAAAAAATTTTTTGGAAAGCTACCAGAGAGGAGACAGATTATCCACAAATGAATGACATCTTGCCTGAAGCCAGTTTCTCAGCAGCAACAACAGATGCCAAAGGAATAATAGCTGATGAGAAAAACAATTAGAATCCTACAATGAGCTAACCAACGTTTAAGGGTAAATGTAAAATAAAGGAATTTTCACATACATACAGACAGAAATAAGGCAATCTTATCTCAGATGTTTTCCTCGAAGAATTTATGAAGGATGAAACAACAAGAACCAGATTTACCTTCCTACCTGGCACAACTGAAAATGGGACAAACACATAACACAGCGGTGCCTCAGGCACCGGGCCTCAGGCAACAAGGCACAGTGAGCGATCTTGAGCGATGGGGAATGAACAAGGCGAGCCCCAGCTTACCACCCAGAGAGGGTTTCCAGGTCGCAGGGAAGGCGAGGGGAACCCCGGCAGACACTAGAGATAGCAAGGCAATGCTGGGAGTCCGAGCAATGAAAGAAGCTGGAGCTTGCAGGACAGAATAGCAGCGAGGGGACAGCCACACTGTCCTGAGTACCGATCGGTGCATGCATGTGAGGGAACGACCCAAGGCTGGGGAAAGAAACTCTCAAACGTATTAAAGGGACAAATCCTCAGAGTTCACATAGAGCCAGGAGTAGTGCTGTTCCAACCAGCTAGAATGAAAAATAGAATTCTTGGGGCATTGAGTACTCAAACGGGTTTTGCCTCTGCAATGGGGAAAATGATTTTGAGACTAAATGTTATTTTAACCCTGCCAAAATATTTTAAAAGCAAGACCTGAAAAGATCAGATTATTTTCAGGTAATTTAACCATATCCACAACCAAACTAAAGAATATTTATAGGAATACAAAAATTATCCAGCACCCAACAAGGTAAAATTCATAATATCTGGCATCCAATAAAAAATTACCAGGCATGTAAGTAAAGAAACAGGAAAATACTACTTACAAGGAAGAGAAAAATTAATCAATCAAAACTAATTCAGAAATGATACATAATGGAATCAGGAAATACAATAAAACACCTCTTGTTAACTAAATTCCATATGTTCAAGAAGCTAGTAGAAAGATTAAACATGTTAAGTATGGTCATGGAAGATGTTTAAAAAAAGACCCAAATAAAACTTCTAGAGATACAAGTTATGTTTGAGCCCTAACCAGTGTGGTTCAGCTGGTTGAGCATCATCTTGCAAAGGGAAAGGTTCAGTTCCTGGCTGGGGCACGTGCCTGGGTTGCTGGTTTCATCCCCAGACAGGGCGCATAACAGAGGCAACCGACTGATGTTTCTCTCCCTCGCTCTCTTCCCTCCCTTCCCTTCTCTCTAAAAATATAAATAAATACAATCTGTTTTAAAAGTTACAGTGTTTGAGATTAAAAAAACATACTGGGTGTAATTAATGGCAGTTTTGACATTGTAGAAGAAAAGATTTGTGAACTTGAAGACAGAGCAATAGAACCATCTGAAATAAAGCACTGAAAACAAGTGCCCGAAACAAATGAAAAGAGCATCACGGAGCCACAGCACAGGTAACGCAGCCCAGTCTATGCGTGTTTGAAGTCCCCGAAGGAGAGAAGAGACAGAGGAACAGAAGGGAATTTGAAAAAGATTTCCAAATCTGGTGAAATGCATTGTTGTGAGATTGTAACAGAAGTAGAAGCAAAATATATGGACAACAATAGTACAAGGGCCAGAAAGGTCTAAGCGAAACTATACTCTGTGTCAAGTGGAGTGATATCGTTTGAAGGCAGACTGTCATTAAGTTAGAGATGTGTGCTATGAATGCTAGAGTAACTGCTAACACAGCACAATAAATTGTTATAACAAGGGGACAAACAGAAACCAAATAGCCATACTTAAACCCAATCATATTAGCAGTCACATTAAATGTAAGCGGTCCAACTACCCCAACAAAGAAGCAGAGATCCTCAGTTTGGATAAAAAAGCAAGGCACAGCTATATGCTGCCTATAAGGAACTCACTTTAAATGTTAGGACACAGATTAAAAGTAAAACGGTGGAAAAAGGTATACAGACATACCCCATTTTACTGTGCTTCGCCGATAATGTGTTTTTTTGTTTGTTTTGTTTCTTAGGAGTTGAAGAGTTGTAGCCACTGTGCACCGAGCAGGCCCATCTGCGGCATTTGCTCACTTCACGCCTCTGTCTGCTCCTGGTGAGGATGCTGGGAAAGCTGTGGAAATGACCACCGAGGATTTAGAATACGACATAAACTGAGCTGACAAAGCAGCAGCAGGGTTTGAGAGGACCTGAGATTTCCACTTTTGAAAGCAGTTCTACTGCAGGTGAACTGCTAGGGGTCACCACGTACTACAGAGAAATTATTGATGAAAGGAGGGTTCAGTTCATAAAGCAAACTTCATTGTCTTATTTTGAGAAACCACCACAGGCACCCTGGCCTCCAGCAGCACCCACCCTGATCGGTCGGTGGCCGTCAACATCGGGCCAGACCCTCTACCAGCAAAAAGATCACAACTCGCTGCAGGCTCAGATGATGATCAGCATTTTTGAGCAATAAGTTATTTTAAATAAAGGCATGTACATTTTTAAAGACATACTGGTGTTACACACTTAATAGACTACAGTCTAGTGTAAACATACTTTTATATGCACTGGGAAACCAAAATATTCATGTGGCTTGTTTTATTGCACTAGTCACTTTATTGCAGTGGTCTGGAACTGAACCACAACACTTCTGAGATATGCCTGCACCATGCGATAGCCAACTAAAATAAAGCTGGTTTCAGCGTAAGGAATACTGCTTGGGATAAGGTAAGTCATTTTGTAATGATGAAGGGGTCAATTCATCAGGAGGACATAGCCATCCTGAACATTTCTGCACTGAACAACATTGCTTCAAAATACATTTTTATGGGATGAGTTGTGTTACCCCAAAATTTATATGTTGAAGTCCTAACCACCAACCCGCTGACACCCTGATTTTAAACTTCTAGACTCCAGAACGACATGGAAGTGAATAGCCGTTGTTTAAGCTATCCGGTCTGTGGCACCTCGTTTTGGCAGCCCCAGCCAACTGATGCATTCAGGAAGCAACAACTTCTGGAACTGCAAACAAGAGTAGACGAATCTAGAATTATAGCAGGAGACTCCAACATACTTAATCAAAACTTGACAGAAAAAGTAAACACACATCAGTAAGAATATAGAGGATTTGAACAATATTATCAACTAACTTGACATAATAGGCATTGATATAACACTTCATCCAACATCAGCAGAATGTACACTCTTTTCAGCTTATATAGAACATTTACCAAGTTAGATCATATTCTGGATTATGTAGCAAGTGTCAATAAATTTAAATGGGCCTTGTTGGTGTGGCTCAGTGGATTGGGCACCAGCCTGCAAACCAAAGGGTCGCTGGTTTGATTCCCAGTCAGGGCACATGCCTGGGTTGTGGGCCAGGTCCCCAGTAGGGGGCACATGAGAGGCAACCACACATTGATGTTTCTTTCCCTCTCTCTCCCTTCCCCTCTCTCTAAAAAGAAGTAAATAAAATATTTAAAAAGAAATTTAAATGGATTTAGATTCATATAAAGCATATTTTTGACCATAGAATAATAAAAGTCAATAATAGAAAGATCTCTGGAAAATTTTCAAAATCCAGTTTTAGTTTCTAAATCTTAGTTAGAAACTAAGGAACACATTTTTAAACAACCCATGGACTCAAGAAGAAATGACAAGACAAGTTGCAAACCATTTTAAATGGAATTAAAAGGATGACACAACACATGAAACTTTGTAGGACGCTGCTCAAGTAGTACATAGAGGGAAAGTTATAGCACTAAATGCCTGTGTTAGGCAAGAAAAAAAGACATCAATCAAAGGCCTCAGTTTCTTAAGAAACTAGAAAAAGGGGAAATTAAACCAAAGTAAGCAGAAGAAAGGAAATAATAAAGATGAGAGCAAAATTCGGTGAAATAGAAAAAATATATAGAAAATTAATGAAATCAGAAACTAGCTCATCGAGAAGATCAATAAAACCAACAGAGTTCTTTCCAGACTGATGAGGGAACGAAGAGAGAAGTCACAAATGATCAATACTAGGAATGACAGGGGTGACATCACTAATTCTAAATATATTACAGATTCTAAATATATCATAAGAACGTAAGAGAAGAGCATGAACAACTTTATGCCAATAACTTTAACAATTTAGATGAAATGGACTAATTTCTTGAAAGACACAAACTACCAACGTTCGCTCAAGAAGAAACAGATAACCTGAATAGTCCTGCTGATATTAAATAAATTGAGTTTGTAGTTTAAAACCTTTCCACAAAGAAAAGTCCAGGTTCAGATGGCTTTACTGAGAAATTCTTCCAAACCTATAAGGAAGAAATAATATTAGTTCTACATAAAAATTTTCATAAAATTGAAGAGGAGGACATACTTGCAGATTCATCCTGTGAAGCCATTGTGTTAATTCAACATTATGGTCAAAAGGATAACGTACCCCAGGGATGGAATCAACATCATTCTTCACATTAACAGACTGAGGAAGAAAAGCCATGTGACGTCTTAACAGAACAGAAGAACATTTTCACAAAAACCCACGCGCTAAGAATAGCCGGGCACTTCCTCAACGCAACCAAAGGCACTCATGAAAAAGCTACACTCTGCACCCCACTTCGTGGGGAGAGGCTGGTCAGGATCAGCGTGGGGACGTCAGCGCTCGCCCCTCTGATGCGGCAGTGCCAGTGCTGCCGGAGCTCGTGAGTGAGTTTGGCACGGTTTCAGGATGTGTGGTTAACATTTAAGAATCAAATTGTTTTTATTTACTAGCAACAAGTAATCATAAGTTAAAATTAAAAAACATCATTTACAATAACATAAAATACATGAGGTGCTTAGGGACGAATCTGGCAAAAGATGTGTAAGATCTATAGATGGAACACTACAAAAAACTGCTGAGAGAAATTAAAGAACACCTTAATAAATGGGAAGATAAACCATGTTCTCAGGTTAGAAGGTGCAATATCGTGAAGATATTACTTCTCCCAAAATTCACCTATAGATTCAAAAAAATCCTAATGGAAACCCCGGTAGGCTCTTCTGTGTGCACGCGAGTGTGCATGTAGACATTGACAAGCTAATTTTGAAATTTATATGAAAACGTAGAGAACCTAAAATAGCAAAAACAACTTTGGAAAAGAAGAAGAAAGTTGAAGGACTTATACTAATTGACTTCAAGACACAGAAGCTACAGTAATCTAGACAGTGTGGTATTCAGATAATTTCACTCGTATGTGGAACCTAAAACAAAACAAATGAACAAACAAAACAAAACAGAAACCAACACATAGATACAGAGAACAGACTGATGGTAGTCAAATGGAAGGGGGTTAGGAGGAGGGGTAAAAAAGGAGAAAGATTAAGAAGTACAAACTGCCAGTTATAAAAATAGTCACAGAGATGTAAAGTACAGCATAGGAAATGTAGTCAATAATATTGTAATAAGCATGCATGATGCCAGATGGGTACTAGACTAATTGAGGGAATCACTTGTATAACACAGGTGGCAAACATTCAGCCCTCCACCTTGTTTTATCCAGCCTGGCACCTTGTTTCTACCCGGTGGCGGCGCTGAGCTCTCGCTTAACTGTTAAGGAGTAGTTACATTTTTACAGTCCTAAAGATACATTCGACCCTTTGATGGCAACTATGAGGCTGATGTGGCCCCTGGTGAAAATGAGTTTGACACCCCTGACTTGTAAGCTATAAATCACTATGCTGTACACCTGCAACTAATAGAACATTGTATGTCAACTATAACAGAAAAATAAATTTAAAAAAAGATAGTGTGGTATTGACTTCAAGATAGACAAATAGGTCAATGGGGTAGAATAGACCCCCACGCTTATGCAGTCCATTGATTTTTGACAAAAACATGAAGGCAGTTCAATTGAGACAGAATAATCTTTTCAAGAAGTTGTAGCAGAACAATTAGATATCCGTAGGCAAAAAACAAAAACAAGACTCAAAATGGTCGAAAATGTACAACCTTGAACTATAAACTTGTAGAAGAAAACAGGGAAGAAATTCTTTGTGGGACTGGGTTAGGCAAAGATTTCTTGGATTCCACAGTAAAATTTAAAAACTGGATACAACACACACACAAAAATCAATAAACTGAACTTTATTGAAATGAAGAAAAATCTATTCTTTGAAAGGCACTGTTACAAAAGTGAAAAGACAAGCCCTGGGACCGGGAGAAAATATGTGCAGATCACATGTCTGATAAAAGACTTGTATCCAAAATATGCAGAACTGTGAAAACTCAATAATGAGACACAGCTCTCTCCAAAATGGGCAAAAGATCTGCATCGCCGCTTCACTGAGGAATATATGTGGATGACAAATAGGTATATAAAAGATGTGCACCATCATCAGTCATCCTTTAAAATGCAAATTAAAACCACGATAAGATACGACTGTGCACCTGTCGTGGTGTGTAAGACCGCACCAAGGGGGAGGATGTGGAGCGTTACTAACGCTTCTCACACTGCTGGTGAAATGTCAAATGTGCGCCATGTTGGAAAACAGTGTAACAGTTTCTGAAAACGTTAAACATACACCCACCATGCAACCCAGCCATTCCACTCCCAGGTGCCCAACAGAAATGAAAGCATTTAGTCCTGGCTGGCGTGGCTCAGTGGATTGAGCACCGGCCTGTGAAGCAAAGGGTCACGGGTTCGATTCCCAGTCAGGGCACATGCCTGGGTTGCAGGCCAGGTCCCCAGAGGGGGGCGTGCGAGAGGCAACCACAAATTGATGTTTCTCTCCTTTTCTCCCTCCCTTCCCCTCTCTCTAAAAATAAATAAATAAAATCTTAAAAAGAAATGTCTTACGAAGAGATTTGTGCACAAATGTTCATTGTTGCTTTATTTATAATAGCCCAAACTGGAAATAGCCCAAATGTTCCAAATCAACAGGTAAATGGATAAATATAATGTTGTACTACTTAGCAATAAAAGAATGAATAAACTATTTATATATGCGACAACATGGCCAAATCTCAAAATAATTTTGCTTAGTGAATGAAGACAGACTTAAAAAAAGAGAACATATCATAGGATTCCATTCATATAAAATTCTAGAAAATGTAATTTGTAGTGACAGCAGGTCAGGGACTTTCTGGGGGTGGGGTGTGATAGTTGTGGAGGGAGGGAGGGGCAGAGGGAGGTGCGGGGGGAGGGAGAAACTACAGAGCCACAGAGAAACTCCTGGGGGTGATGTTCATTATCTTGATTGTGGTGATGATTTTGCAGGTGTATTCATATGTCAAAAATTACCAAAAGTATTCCTTTCAACATGTGCAGTTTTTTATATGCCAATTATACCTCAATAAAGCTGTTAGGAAAAAAATTCCCAGAAGGAAAGAATGAGAAGCAAGAGGTAATAGTGAACAAAAAAACTGGCAAATGTGTTGGTGACTCTAAATAAATAGTGGTTATTCACAGTGATAATAATAATAATTACAAGATGGACTGAAAACATCTGATTTTGTACTGATTGGCGGAAAGGAGGTGACAGTTTCCCTCAACTCTAGATTTTAAGTGTGCATCATGTATACTTAAGTTCCTTCACCTCGGCTTCCTGGTCAGCCTCAGCGACAGGCCCGTCAGCACAAAGATGTTCTCTGAGAGCTGTGACTTCTGGCTCCGAGATGGGGAGCCTGAGTCGGACAGAATGTTCTCACAACAAATCAGCAGCAGCACCATGTCTGTGGAAACATGCTGTTTAAAAGCGACCTCCTGACCTTCACGCCCCCCTCATTTTGAAAAGAGAACAGCAAGGAAAGAGCCCTGGCCTTGGGTCTGGAGGTCCGGGTTCCAGGGCTGGCTTCAGCCTTGGCTCACTGTGCAACCTCAGCCAAGTTCCTTGCCCCCTCTGAGCCACCACCTCAACGATCACTCCTGCCTCATTAGACCAGCTGGCCCTCCCATCTCTGACAGCCCAGAGCTCGCTCCCAGGACCTGACCGCTTCACTGTGGGCTAGCACAGCGACTTTCAACCGGCATGCCACGAGACTTTTTAAAACATGCAACACCTGACTATTCAGTCAGGGGCACTGACCTCTTTTCCCTTAGAGTGTCAAATAAAAACAGCCAACAGCCAACATAGCAATAGCTGTCCGGTGTGAATGAATCAAAATCATACCTATATTTTTGTCAGATCAGCAAAAAATCTCTCTTTTTGTGCGTTGCAGAATTTTAGTAATTAGTTTATGTGTGCCGTGGGATGAAAAAGGTTGAAAATCGCTGGGCTAGCAGATCCAGCCCTGGTTCTCTGTGCCCCCCCTAAAGTCCCAGCCTGCTAGCATGACCTCCCGGTAGGGTCACCCCATAATCCCCACCACTGAGCTCCACCGCTTGGGGAAACAAGACCTTCTGATTGCTTCCTTTCTTCCAAATGAAAATAGCGTTATTGTTTTCATTATAAACATAATATGAGCTCATTGCTGAAAATTTAAACCATAAGAGAACTGTAAAAGAAAAAGTAAAATTCAAGTGCCTTTCTATTATATGAAGGTCGTCGCTGTTAAGATTTTGGCTACAGTCTTCCAGACAACACCCTACACTCTTACACACACACACACACACACACACACACACACCTCACACACGACTTGTGTAAATGAAATTGTAGTATTTTGATTGTGTCGCAGTCTAAGTTTTTTACTCAATAACATGTTGTGGACATCTACATAAAAATGCGTGCCTTGTTATTTAAAGACAGTTTTGTTACATGCTCACAAACTCACCATTTACACAACAGTATAGCTGTGGTCGACATGAACACCAGGAAACCCTGACCACTGTTTTATTTTTAACGGCCCCTATTTTCCTCCGTGAGTGAATGAACTGTAAACACCCACTGCCACGGACATCTTGAAACACGCATCCTTCCGCATTTTTAGGATAACGTTCCAGGTGTGGAGTTTTGGGGTCAAGAATGTGAGTGTTAACATGTTTTATAGACACTGATGACTCTCCTCCAATAAAGTTAGTCCCTGACTTCACTTCTACCAACAATCTGAGTGCCTATTCTCAAAACCGCCTCTAACAGAAAGCAGGACCAATGTCTAATCTAACAGGTAAACATGTTATTGTCATTTCTTTGGTTACTAGTGAAGTTGATCGTCTGCTTATTGGGTATTGAGATGTTCTCTTTCGTGATATGGCCTGTTTATATCCTTTGTCTATTTTTATGTTGGGTATGTTTGTTAGTTTCTTATTGCTTTTTAAGAGCTCTTTGTATGTTAGGGATATGACCTCAGACCACCAGGTTCCTCAGAGTCTCTGGAGTTGGGCACCTGGTCCTCTGGAGATCAGATTCCCAAGAGACTGGAGCAGTGCTGCCTCTGGTCAGTGGAGGGCAGCAGTGGGCAAGATTCACTTTCTGGTAGGACACTCAGGCCACGCGGAGCTGGACACACACACACACACACACACACACACACACACACACACACACCCTTCCAGACAGCCTCTCAGGAAACCAGCTGCTTCACCACTCTTAGGGCTTCCCAGCACCGATTATTTCCTCATCATCTCTAGAAAAATCTGTGAACAGTGAAGAGCACCAGGCTCTAAAGTCAGTCTGGATTTCAAAATCCAACTCTGCTACCTCCCAGCTACTGGTCGGCTGTACCCTTCATGACCGCCTTACCTCTCGGTTTTCTCATCTGCCAAATGGGCCCAGTGAAACCCACCTTCACAGGGCACGGTGAAGGGAAAGTGGCCTGAGGAAGGCCCTAGGCTGGCATGATAGGTGCTCAGTGATTGCGAGCCCTGGACTGGGCACCCCCCACAGCCCACCCCCACTGAGTGTGCTCCCCGGTGAACAGGGAGAAGCAGGGGCTCCCGCTCACTGTCACGGCTAGCTTGGCTCCTCCCCAGCCTGCCCTGTGTTCGATCAGTTCTGGGTCTGAGCAAGATCCCTTTTGGGCGGGAGGGAGGGGGGAGGGAGGGAGGGAGCTCATGAAGACCCACCCCGGGGTGTGGGGGAAGACTTACTGGCAGGAGGGACCAATGACAGAGACGCACAAACGGCCATCATCTGGTGACTAATGGAATGCGCTGGATAGAGGGGTGGGGGGCTCCCAGGTTTTCCAGCTGAGGCACTGCACGGACCACCAGGGAGGTGCAGTCTGGCCATGGAGGAGACAAGTTCTGCTTGCATTGTGCTGAGTCTGAGGGACATTGGGACCCTCCCAGCAGTGGGAAATCACGGTCCTAGCCTGCTCACTCCCCTCCTCCCCTCTGCCAGCCCTGCAACAACTGGGTCCATCACTGTTCAGGGGTCAGAGCTGCTCTAGACCTAATTCAGGCCAGGAGAGAGGATTCCTTTTGCTTCCTTGATTCGTTCTTGTGTCCTCTCCAATCTGCCCCTTTGCTCTCCCAGCACCCACTAGGTCCCAGGTCTGGAGAGGGGGACATGGGGAAGACCATTTTTTCCCCATTCCAGGCCCCATTTTACTCCTCTATGCCAGGAGCAGGGCAGAGTACAAGGGGCCCTGGCTGGGGAGGGGAAACTGGAAAAATGGGTTTCTGATAGTCATGACTATGGCCTGGGTGGCAGATGAATCATCAGAGTGAGCAAGCAGAGAGGGCAAGGAGCAGGAGGGGAGAGGGCCAGGCCCCGGCTCCAGGCTGTGGGCTTTGGGGGAAGACCAGGTGGGCAGATAAAAGCAGGTAAGGTCCTGGGATTCCACAATGTGTGTATGTGTTGGGGGTGTCTCTGAGTTTCCTTCAATCTCTAGCCTGGTTCCAGGGCGAAGGCAGGATTACAGACTTCTATTCCTTTGTTTGTAGTAATGATGAGGGCAATAACAGGCCAGTATAGACTGCTTACTATATGCCAGGCCTCTTGCTAAACCCTATACAAGCATTACTTTGTTTAATCCTCACTTACGTTATTGTCAATCTCTGTTTTATGGATGAGGTCGCAGAAGCTCAGAGAGGTTAAGCCACTTGCCCCAGGTCACACTGAGAAGCCGGGGAGTCAGAATAGAGCCTTCTGTTTGCCCCCAGAGCCTAAGGACTCCCCTCTTCGTTTTCCCTGCACACCACAGTTGTGACTGGACTGTGTCCTGCGCCCGTTAAGATCAGTGGTGTCCCCTCAGGGGTCCCAGGCACACAGAGTCCTTGGAGCTGCAATCACGGTGAAGATGCACAGAGGTGACAGGTGCATTCATTCACTCACCACCAGGTTTCCCTGGCCACCGTCTCCCTGACACCAAAGGATTCTAAGCGCTTTTTAAAATAGAGATTTTATTTATTTATTTTCAGAGAAAGGTGAAGGGAGAGAGAAAGCAAGGGAGAGAAACGTTGAACAGTTGCCTCTTGCACGCAGCCCACAACCTACGTATGCACCCTGACTGGGAATCAAACCGGCAACCTTTCGGTTCTCAGGTTGGCACTCAATCCACTGAGCCACACCAGCTGAGGCTAAGCACTCCCTTTTTAAACAAATTGTGGGTTTCATTCATTCAGGAAAGGAATGAAGGTGGTTCTTGCTCAGTGGGGAAATGCTGGGGACCCCACCAGATTGGCAGGGCCAGGGTCATTTGAGGGAGGGTGCTGAGGGAGGGTGCCAAGGGAGAGTGCTGGGGGCTGTTTGGAGTTCATTAAAGCCGTGCAGTTCTGTGGTTCAGTGAGAAGGAACAGGGGGTGTTTGTGTATGGGGTGGGGGTGCTGGCTGTCAGCCCCTGCTGAGTGGAGGGGGAAGGCCTGGTGCTCCCTTCCTATCCTGCCCCAGGTAGGCCCACGGATGGTGGGCGTGGCTTCTGGAATCTTATCAATCCCTCAGGAATGTATGTGTCTTTAGCAAACCCCATTGCAGGCAGAGGAGTGGGGTACAGGCCAGGGCCCGTCCTGGCTATGGGTGTGGACCCTGAAAAGGGCCCCACCAGGCAGGCTTGGGCCAAGGCCAGGCTTGGGGTGGGGCCGGCCAAGGAAACTACACAATGATCCAAGGAGTGTCAGGCATCCCTGCACCCTGCCCCAAGCTACTTTCCCCTCGTCTGCCAGGCCTGACTCCTGCTTTACGCCTCCCCACCCACTCCTCCCAGAGCAAACCCAGCCTTTGGGATGGCCTCATTTATCAAAGCATAGAGTACCTGAACAACACCAGGCATTTCTGTTGAAGATCTTATTTAACCCTCATAACCTACCCAATTACATATTTCTAATCACTACTTTCTAGATGAGGGAAAATAAGTCTCTAGAGGTTCAGTGACTTGGCCAAGGCCACACAGCCACTAAATGTCGGAGCCTGGTAGAATCCAGGTTTCTGACTCCAAAGCCAATTGACTTTTCATTTCACTAAGCCAGGGGTTCAGGGGGAACGAGATCTGTCCAGTGTGTTCCTGGAAAGACAAACAGACAATCTCACACGGCATGCGTGATGGGGCAGTAGAAGGCTGTGATAAGAACACTGGCAGTGGGAGGGCTGCCTTTTCTGTTGCTGTAAATACTTTCTTGGAGGGGAGGGCAGCAGATTGCTCAAGCCCTCTCTCCCCGCCCCATGTCCAATCCAGCTGGTAAGCACCGTCAATCCCATCTCCAAAAGATACCTCAGACCCACCCTTCTTCATTTGCACTGCCACCCTAGTCCAGGCCGCCATCATCTCTCACCCCATCTCTCTGCTTCAGTTCTCATTCCCCCAAGTAAATACTTCTTCACAGAGCAGCCAGAGTAATCTTCCAAAACCACCAGAGGTCATGTCACTTCCTTGCATAAAAGTCTTCAATAATTTCCCACTGCACTTGGAATGAAATCTACACTCTTTGCCGGGGTTTCTAATATCTGACTCTCATCTATTTGTAATGTTGTTCTGTCTTCTTTCTTTCTTTTTAAAAAGATTTTATTTATTTACTTTTAGAAAGGGGGAGGAAGAAAGAGAGAGACAAACATCAATGTGTGGTTGCCTTTTGAGTGCCCCCTACTGGGGACCTGGCCTGCAACGCAGGCATGTGCCCTGACTGGGAATTGAACCAGCAAACCTTTGGTTCACAGGCTGGCCCTCAATCCACTGAATCACACCAGCCAGGGCAGCCTATATTCTTTCTATTCTGCAAAGCTGCCACGCTCATTTCTACCTCAGGGCACTTGCACTTACTGGAAGAATCTACATCTTCATATGCCTGCTTGCTTCTCATCATTGGGGTTGGGTCTCAAGAGTTATCTCTCACAGGGGTCTCTCCTGAGCACCCTAACGAAAGCAGCATCCACTCGTCACTCTCACTCCATGTTACTCTCTGTTCTGTCACTCTGTCTCTTCATAGCGCTTTTCACAGTTTGCAATTTTGAGTGAGTCAGAATTAGACTAGCCATCATAAACACTAAAGAAAGACCAGCTTTGGGTCAGTTCAATCCCTGGTTGCATTAGGATGGCCTGCCTGGACCACCTGCCAGAAGTCAAAGGACGTCCTTTCTTAAGGAAGAGAACACAAGCCTGAGCTTCAAATTATCTCTGCATTTTTCATACACAATGCTAAACTTTAATAAAAAGTTACCAAATATACAAAAAGACACGAGTTGACCAAAGCAATCAAAAGGAAAAGAACATCACAGACAGAGACCCATGGGAGACCCAGCTATTGGCATTCTCAGACTTTTCAATACAGTCGTTCATATACTCAACAAATGAAATAAAAAGATGGAGAATTTCAACAGAACTGGGAACTATTAAATTATTAAAAATAAATTCTATAATTGAAAAATATAAAAATTGGGATTAGAAGTCAGCAGGTGGGCTTACGGCAGATGAGATGTAACTGAACAGAAAATTGGTGGGCTGGAGATGGGCCAAAAGAAAACGTCCAGACCAAAGTAGGAAAGATTAAAGGTTGAAAAAAAATACAGAAAAGAATGTATGAGACACAGTGAAAATGTCTAAATTATATGTAATTGAGCCTCAGAATGAGAGGAAAGTGAAAATAGGGCAGATGCGATATTCAAAGAGCTGATGGTTGAGAATTTCTAAAACCAAAGCCATTGTCACGGGAAACAGGAAGCACTATGGAAGCCTGGACAGAGTGAATGCAGAGAAAACCACATTCGAACACAGGGTAGCAAAAACTTCTGAGAACCAGAGACAGAAAATACTAAAAGCATCCAGAGGAAAAAGGTGTATTATCTTGGATGACTACGTAACAGGCCTGGCGGTGGACTTACGCGCAGGCACCACGGAAGCCAGAAGACCGGGGCTTGAGTGAGAATCTCAAATTGCTGAAAGAAAATGCGGCAAGTCTAGAATGCTCCATGCGTGAATACCATCACCTCACCTTCTCCTCCTCTCCCACCGGCTCGTCCTGTTCCAGCCACGTCGTCTTCCTTGTCATTGCTTGTACATTTCAGACATGTTCGCGGGCGGGGTCTTCCTGCACCGGCTGGGGCTTCCCGCACAGGCGGGGTCTGCTACTCCATCCGTTCTTCCCTTAGGTGTTCGCACGGCTGTCGTTCTCATTCCTTTCAGTCTTTTTCAAACGTCACCATCTCAGCAAAGTCCATCCTGAGCACCTTATTTAAAACTGTAATCCCCTTACTCCCAATTCCTCTTCTCCAAATTGGTTTTCTCCGTACATGATTACCTGCTGGCACATTATATATGTTATTTATTATTTTTTGTTTCCCTCGATGTAAATATAAGGTGATAAATGTAACTGATTCATTTAAAATATATGTATTTAAAATCATTTCAGCTGTTTTTTAACAGGAAGGTTATTAAGAGTGTTTAGTGTGCCAGGATGCCATACTTGTTTATTTTGTTTCGACTTTTTCCCTGTGTAATTTATTGTAGGACCAACCTAATCCTCTCTGGAAGTGTATGGGAGAGAGAGGAAACAATATATGTTTAAGTATGGATGTTTTCAATTGTAATTTACAGGAGACCCCACTGAAGTGACTTCAAGAATAAGGGCATTTATTATCTCATATAGGAAGTCATCCTGAGGCAAGGCTTCCCCAGCATCTGCTCAAGGCTGACATCAATTTGCTTTCCATTTTCACATTTCATCACACTTAGCTGTGCAGTTTCACAAAAAGACATGAAAATATCTTGCTAAAGAGGAATGTTTTCTTCTTTGCACCTCTTTTTAAGGGCCAAGAAACTCATTTTCTGTAGTACACCCAGCAGACCTCCTTCCTACCTCATTGCCCAGGATTGTATCACGGGCTGTTCCAAAACCTTGTACAGGAAAGGACAACGGATTCTTGAGACTGGCTCATACCGACCATGATTTGTGTGCTGTGGTGGGAGGGGCCCAGGCCCACGAAGCAGACGGCTGCTTGGTCCCCACCCGAGTCAGCGCTCTGTTACCAAGAAAAGGAGTGCTCTTGGGCGGGCGACGCTCAGCATCTCTTACACAGTGTTTCTCAGCTTTGCTTTTTAAAAGTCACTTACGTTCTCAAGCTCACTGGTCCTCACCTGTTCAACAGGTATTTCACATCCTATTCTGCAGATGAAGCTCAGAGATGTTGGGTGACTTGCTGCAGATCAAAGAGCTAAAGTATGCTAAGATCCTGTTTGGAATCCGCCATCCTTGGGTGTCCCACCTATGGATCAGCGGTGGTTTAAAAAGTCAGCCACAAAAGTTGTACCTGAACTTTCATAGCAGTATTACGCATAAGAGTCAAAAGGTAGAAACAATCCAAACAGTCATCAACTAATAATGGGGAGACAAAATATAGTATATTCACATGATTAAGTATTATTAGGCCATATGAAGAAATGAATTTCTGATTCGTGCTTTTAACTGGATGAACTTTGAAAAAATTATACTAAGTGAA
Source organism: Tonatia bakeri (assembly GCA_004024845.1). Taxonomy (NCBI): domain Eukaryota; kingdom Metazoa; phylum Chordata; class Mammalia; order Chiroptera; family Phyllostomidae; genus Tonatia; species Tonatia bakeri. Next base: position 321,895 of record PVIA01000339.1, read on the forward strand.
AGAAGTCAGCTACAGAAGACCTCATACATGATTCTATTTATATAAAATGTCCAGAAAAAGCAAATCCATAGAGATGAGAAGTGGATTAGTGGTTGCCAGGGGCTGGGGGAAGGGGTGGGGATACTGGGGACAGCAGTAACTATAGGGTATAGGGATTTTGTAGAGAAGTGCTTTAAATGTTCTAAAATTTATTGTGGTGGTAGGTTGTACAATTCTTTGAGTAGAACCATTGAATTTAAATGAATCGATTGTACGATACGTGCTTTAAAATGTCACTAAAAATGGCTGCAAATTATTTAAGAAGTCCTCCTGTGGAAAGGTGGCATCTATGTCCCCTTTCATTGACATGAGTGGGCTTGTGACTGCTTTGCTCAACAGAGTGTAATGGAAGTGACGTGTTACTTCTGGGACTATGTCTATTAGTAGCTTCCATCTGGCTCTCTCTAGATGCTGATTCTTGGGACGTTCTCCCTCCGAACCCAACTGCCATGCTGTGAGGAGCCCAAATCACAGGGAGAGGCCACGAATAGCCCCTCCAGGGTTCATCCCAGTGAAGCCCAGGCTTTAACCATCCCAAGGCCAGGAGCCAGAAATGGGAGCGAACAGCCCTCCCTGTGAGTCCAGTCCCCAGCCATTGGAGTGTCCTCAGCTGCTATCTCAGACATTTCAGAGCAGAGGAAATGAACCACTCCCTCAGTGCCCCGTCCAAATTCCTGACCCCAGAATCTATTAGCTTAATAACAATGCTGTTACACACTACCAAGTTGGGGTGGCTTGTTACACAGCAACAGATAACCAGAGAGCCATCTTCCCACTCCTGGCTTTTCAGCTCTTCTCTCTGTCCCGTCTTGACACCTTCCCAGATTTTCTCAGAAGTCCCTCCTCCAGGTTCCCGGGAGGTGAAAATGGTGCTCAGAACCGAGGAGGGCAAGGGTCTTTCCTTTTCCCCTGTCACCCTGTTCTCCTATGAGTGTGTTTCCCTCATATTATACAAGTTCAGTCCAGAAAAAGTCCAACCATTGTTAACCTAACAAGAACAGTTTGTGTGACATCGATATAACCTGGGAAAGCCAAGGAGAGTGGACTAGAATGCATATGTGTGAACAATGGTGACTTCACTGTACTAGTCAGTGGTGGCAGTAGATGCTGTTGAGTGAGCATGTGCACTGTGTGGCCACCCCATTCAAAATGACTGAGCGAGTAGAGCAATAGACATGCATTAAATTTTGCGTTAAGCTTGAACATTTCTCCATAGTTCCATCCGGAACTATTCGGATGATTCAGAAGTCTTTTGGGAACAATGCAATGGGTGCAGAACAAATAAAAGTGTGGCACAAATGCTTCAAAGAGGGTCAAGAATCTGTCGAAATTGATCCACATCCGGAAGGCCTGCAATAAGCAGAACACCTGAGAATGTTGCGCGTGTATGGGCTGCCATCAACAATGATCAGCAACAGACAGCGCGAGAACTAGCAGCTGATCTGGGGGTTCCAAAAACTGCTAGCTTTTCCCAAAACTAAAATCACCTTTGAAAGGGAAGAGATTTCAGACCGTCAATGAGATTCAGGAAAATACGATGGAGCAGCTGATGGCGATTCCAACAAATGACTTTGCAGAGTGTTTTGAACAGTCGAAGAGATGCTGGGAGCACTGGGTGAGGTCCCAAGGTGCCTACTGTGAAGGGGACTGAAGCACCATTGTCCTATGTACAGTGTTTCTTGTACCTTCTTCAACAAATGCCTCAATTTTTTACATTACACGGATGGATACTTTCTGGACAGACTTGTGTACGGTTGAATAGCTTACCTGCAGGTTCAAATTCCTGTTTTAATCCGTGGAACACCTGCATTGACACCTGCTTACACTGCCAGCGTCCTCTCTCTCCTGGACGGTTGAAAGGGGAAAGGGCTCGGGTTTGTATAGATTTGCATTTCTTTTACATACATTCACTGGGGCCTCAGTTACCCTCTGTCTCCATCTCTTGCCCAGATCTCTCTGCTGAGCTCCTGACCTTGGGGACCAGCTGCCTGCCAGCCACTCCCTGTCCTTCTGTGATGTCCTGCAGCACGTCCAACACAGTGTGTCCATAAGCAAACCCATCATCTTCCCTTCAAGCCCACTCTTCCTCCTCTGCAGAAGGAAAACCGTCCTTCCAGTAGCCCATGCCTGAAACCCAGGACTCGTTCCGTCTTTTCTATACTTGTTCCCGGACCTTCTTGTCCAGTGCGTGGGCTTTAAATATCGTCTGTACATTGACTACTCCGGATTTTTTTCAATTACAGTCGACATTCCAGTGTTATTTTACATTAGTTTCAGGTGTAAGCATAGTGGTTAGACAACAATTATATAATTTACAAAGTGACCCCCCAATAATTCCAGCACCCATCTGGCACCACATGTAGTTATTACAGTTTTACTAACTGTGTTACCCTGGCTGTACTTGCTGTGACTATTTTGTTACTACCAATTTTTACTTCTTAATCCCTTCACTTTTTTCACCTAGCCGTCCAACCCCCTGCCCTCTGGTAACCCTCAGTTTGTTCTCTGTGTCTATGAGATGACTCCTAAATCTGTCTCCATCCCAGACCTCTCCTGTGAACTTCTTCCCAGTAAATCCAACCATGAACTTGACATCTCCACAAGAGCGTCTAAAATGTATCTCAGACTTGATGTATCCAGCACCAACTCCTGGTTTCCCTTCCACAAATGCGGTTCTTGGTTAGTCTTCCCTTTCCCAGAAAATGTCAGTTCCATCCTCCCAGTCATATAGGCCACACGTTTGGGACTTACCCTTGACTCCTTTTGATGCTGGTTCTACTCAAAGTACATTCAGAACCCAGCACTGCTCAGCGTGACTCAACCACCCTGGAGACCCTGTTATCTCTCTCCTAAGTTGTTGAAAAGATGTCCTGGCTGGTCCTCGGCTTCCAGTTTTGCCTACGTCTATCTGCTGCACAATGGCCTCGGCAATCCTCTTGAAATGAAGCTCAAGCCCTGGCTCGTGTGGCTCAGTGGGTTGAGTGCTGGCCTGTGAACCGAAAACTCACTGGTTCGATTCCCAGTCAGGGCACATGCCTGGGTGGCGGACCAGGTCCCCAGCTGGGGGCAAATGAGAGGAGAAGCCCATAGATGTTTCTCTCACGTATGGACGTGTCTCTCCCTCTCTTTCTCCCTCCCTTCCCTTCTCTCTAAAAAATAAAATTTAACAAAATCTTTAAAATGAAGGCCAAGCCTGTCCCTCCTCTGCTTGAAACCCCTGCTGGCTTCCCATCTCATGCAGAGTAAGAGTCCGAGTACCGGCCACGGCTGGCACCACTGGTCACGACCCCCTTGCCGCTCCAGTTCTATCTCCCGCTGCTGTGTCCCCCCACCCCTCCAGCCGCCCTGGCTTCCTGGCTCGTTCACAAACACCCAAGATGTTTCTGTCACTAAGCCTTCATGATCGCCCTTCCCTGTGCCAGGAATGGTTTTCTTCCAGACGCATGCAGGGCTTCTCCTCCCCTTTCCTTCCACCTCTGCTCAGATGTTTCTGATGGAGAGCCCTTCCAACACTGCCCGCCCTGGACCGCCGGCACTTGCTGTCCCCTACCTGGCTTTGCTTTTCTCCGGAACACTACCACCCAACTCACCATGCATTGACTTGCTTATTGACTCCCAGGTGACATAGTGGAAGCTCCGTGAACTTAAGGATCCGACTGTCTGGTGCAACCCTAGATCCCAGAACAGCTTCTAGAACACAGGAGGTGCCATAATAGCCATCTGTGGAATGAAGAAATGGATCCCAATGGATCCCTCCCTCCCGTCCAATCAGTCACAAGTCGTTTCTATTTTGCCTGTCCCTACTGCCTCCTTCACACTCCTGAGTCAGCGCCCTGGCTCAGACCTCACCTTCTCCCTCCTGGACTCGAGCGATTGTCTGTTCCCAGTGTCCCTCCCTCTGCTCCCCATCTATTTAGGCTCTTGCCACAGACATTTAAAACATCAATTTTGGTTATTTTCCCCAGTATAAAAGTAATACATGTTGCTAATGAAAAAGGGAAAAACACAGATCAATGATAAAAAAAGGGTGTGAACTCCACCCATACTCCTATCATTTAGAGGGAGATAAGCACTGTTTACATTTTGAAGTGTTTTCCTGTCAGCTTTTTCCCCTGTGCGCAAGCTATTATGGTTATTGCATATGGATGTGCTTCTACTGACTCTCCAGATGAATGCTCTACTTTGAAAGAAAAACCTATAATCATAGCAGCTAATGTTTAAATTTGCTGTGTATCTTCAAACACGTCATTCAACTTCTCTGGGCCTTTGTTTCCTTACCTGTAATATGGGAATGCTATTAATACCTACCTCATCAGCAGGCTGTAAGGATTAAATCTGGAAAGTGACGCGGTAAGTGCTCACTGTGTTAGATGTCACTATAACTGTTGCTGTTTCTGAGCGCTTACCCTGTACCAGGCACCATTCCCAACGCCTTCATGTCCTCACCACCACCCTGTGAAGTAGGTGAGGTTCTAACTAAACACTATAACCCAAAGAGGCTTTAGTGGTTTCACAAAGGGAAGGGAAAGCAGAGCTAGCAGCCGGCTCCCTCCAACTTGCAGGAGTCCGATGCTCCCATCCTCTGGAGGATACATAATATCAAAGACGATAGCTGGTGTTCCCCAAACACTTAACATCCGTTGGGCCCAGTGCTGAGCGTTTGCATGCGCAGGCATTCCTCCCACGGTGCCAGTTTTCATAACCTGAACTGTGCATAGCTTGATGGATCAATTAGGGAACACAATTTGCATCCTGCGGCTCGCTGATTGGTTAGACACCACTGCAAGCTGGAAGCAGCCGGAAGCGGAGGCTGGGCTGCGGTGTGGCTGCTGCTGGCTGGGTCTTGCTTTGTTTATCCTAACAATGGTTGCTTCTCAAGTTGTGTTACTGATGGTGCTGGAGATGATAGAAATAGGCAGGCCAGTAGTCCAGAGGAAAATCTGGGTGTAATCAAAACCCAGGAATGCTCAGGGATGTTTAACATCCGTAGCTGTGCACATATTGCTCTGACAAACACCTTTATTATTAAAACATCAGCAAGAAAAATGAGTTTGCAATTGCTGGACTGAAAAATATCTAAATCCAGCCCTGTTTTCACATTTGTTTTGATGATTAATTTCAAAACAACAACACACAACAATAACCTTTGTTAACCTTTATTGAGCTTACTGTGTGTAAGAGCTCTATACACACGATCTATTTCGATCTTTACAACTCTATTTGTTATTGGTTCCGTTTTACAGATGGGGAAACCAAGGCATGGAGAGATGAGGCAGTGGCTCAGTGCTACACCGCTAGGAGGCAGAGCTGGGCTTCAAAGGCGCGCCGTCCGCTGGAGCCAGAAGCCTTGAAAGCGCTGTGCTGTGCTACTGGGCTGCTGATGGTGTGCCATGCCCTGGTTCTTGCGTGGTGGTCAAGTGGGCCACTTGATCTCATTTAGTTTTCCTGCTAATTCCAGAGACAGTTACCATTATTTTTGCTGTTTCCCAATGTAGGCAGAAATGTCCAGCGAATTGCTTTTGAAAAGTCACGTAGGCAGTAAATGACTGAGTCTGGGCTCAAAATGCCAAATGCCAAATAAAAAGTCCTTGACCTCCCTGCCTGGGTCCAGTGCCTGTGCCATTTCCTCTTATAGTATCAGGTGCCCACGAGTCCACAACTGACCACAGCTGTCATTTGACACACACCTTTGTGGTTATTGATCTTCTCCCCAACCAGGAGGTAAGCTCCGTGAGGACAGGGTCCATGTTGGACTTTGTTCATTGTCTGTCCCCACCAATGCCCGGTTAATATCTGTGGATTGAATGAGTGAAGGATGGATTCCGTCAGAGAAACCGAGCTAGACCAGGAGGCCCAGGGGACACACTCCAGCTCGCTCACCCCCCATTGAAGTGGTTCTTAAGCCTCTGGACTTTGGGCTCAGCCATTCTTGACCTCCAGGGTCATAGAATGACTTCAGCCCCTGAGCCCACCAGCAGGTAGGGGGAATAGAATTGCCTTTATTGTCTGAGCTTGAATCTAGGTCCTTGGAGTCACAGATAATGCTAATGGCCTACACAAATCCATTCCCCCCTCTTCCTTGCTGGGAAGACTTGTTTCATCTGGGTCCTGCCCCTTTGAACCCAGCAATCAGGGGACAAGCCCATCCTCGGCCCTGGGACATGAATCATGATTGGCCTAAGCAAGTCGTGGTAATTATATCCCCTTTGCCGATATTAGTTTAGTGAAAGTTTTTTTTGTTTTGTTTTTAGATTTTATTTATTTTTTTTAGAGAGGGAGGGGGGAGAACGAGAGGGAGAGAAACATCAATGTGCAAGAGAAACATCCATTGGCTGCCTCTCACATGTTCCCCAACTGGGAACATGGCCAGAAACCAAGGCATGTGCCCTGACCGGGAATCAAACCAGTGACCCTTCAGCTCACAGGCTGGTGCTCAACCCACAGAGCCATACCAGCCAGGGCTTAGTGAAAGCTTTGTGATCCAATCCTGGTCAATGGGACCTGAGGGGAAAGCTGATGAGGAAGCTTCCAATAAAGGTTTTCTTCCTTTCAAGATGCATAAGAGAAAATGCCTTCTCCACCAAATATTGTTGAGTCCATGGATGATGGCAGGTCCTGCTGCATCCATCTCGTGACCATGAGGTGAGCCATTGCCAACACGGAAAGGACGCTGATGCCTCTTTGAAGACATCATTGAGCCACTGAATTTCCAAATTCTAGAACATCTCGCCTTTGTTTGTAAGAAAATGAACTCCTTATGGCTTAAGCCATATTCAATTGCACTTTCTGTACCCTGTTGCTATAAGCCTTCTGCTTGGCACATAGGGAGCCTCTGGCTCCTGGCGCATTGGCCTAGCTGTTCCTCTGCCTCTCTGCACTTTGGTTCCTCATTTTTTTTCAAAGTGTCCTGGAAACTAACATTTGTGAGCTAAAACTACAAGTGTATTGTCTCATTTCTTCCAAGTAGGTTCTTTTGCTCCTAATTCACTGATAAGGAAACTAAAGTGCAGTTAGGCCAAGTAAAGACACTTGTCCAGGGCCCCACATCCAGGCTCCCCAGTGTCCGCAGGATAAAACCCAAACTTCTAACCATGGCATCAGTGCCCTTCGGGACCCTTGGTTCCTTCCACCTTCTTCAGCCTCCAGTCTGCCTCTGCAACATTCCCCACCTCACTCCAAGTTCTAGCCAGACGAAAACTTCCTTTGGTTCCCTTGCTCTGCCCTGTGTACGTGTTGCTCCCTCTGCCTGGGCAGTCAGTCCATTTCCTTTCTGCCTGACTCTTGGCGCTCTGAAGCTTTTCCTGACCACTCAGGCTGGCCTTGGCCTGCCCTTTCTCTGCACCCCGCAGTGTCCTGGGCCTGCCTCACTGTCACCTCTCGCACTTTGTTGTGGGTTCCTGCCTGTGAGGTTCTGAAGGTTTAACAGGGCAGTGGGGCGCAGTGACCAGGAGCGTGGTCTCTGGCACCAGAGTTCGGCTGCTGGCTCCATCGCTTCCCCGCTATGGGACTACGGTGCATCCTTTCCTCCCTCTGTGCCTCGGTTTCACCACCCCCCCACCATGAGACTGGGGTATTTCACAGTTTCTACCTTGCACGATTGTTGTGAGGGTTAAGTAAGTTCATTCAAGAAAAATTCTTAGGACGGTGCTAGGCACATAGCAAATACTCAATTAATCTTGTCTATTTTTATTATCTCTGTATTCAAAGCCCTTGACATCCACCAGCATTCAGCGAGTGCTTGTTAGATGAATTAGTGTGCAGTTGTGATGGTTAATTTTGTGTTAACCTGACTGGGCCACGAGATGCCCAGATAACTCGTTGCACATTATTTCTGGGTGTGTCTGCGAGGTCCTACCAGGAAGAGATGAGTAGATTAGGATTTTAACTTTTGGACTCAGTAAAGCACACTGACCTCTCCAGTGTGAGTATCACCCAGTCCCCGGAGGACCCAAACAGAGCACAACTGCGGACACAGTGAATTCACTCTGTGCCCGAATGCTTGAGCTAGAACTTCAGTCTCCAGCACTCAGACTGGAGCAGACACCATTGGGTCTCCTGGATCTTGGACCTTTGGACTTGGACTAGAATGACACCATCAACTTTCCTGTAGATCTCCAGCATATCCTGGAACATATCAGCCCCAATCCCATAAAGAGTCTGCCTGTTATCTTATCTTTTATCTTATCTTGTCTCATTATCTTATCTAGCTGCTACCGGTTGGTTCTGCTACTCGGGAGGACCCTGGGGGAGAACCCTGACTAATCCAGCGGTGGGACTCAGGTTACCCACAACACACCCCCCTCCAGTACTGAGGTGGCCTGAGGTTAAACACTGTTAAGGCTCTTGAATCAGACACACTTGGGTTCAAATCCTAGCTGTGGGACCTCACACAAGTTGCTTCCCCTCCTGTGCCTCCATTTCCTCATCTGTACACTGAGGAAACCAGTCCCTACAAGGAAAGACTGTTGTGTCTACAAAAGATTCATTTGGCACAGAGCCCAGCATATAGCAGGGGCTCAAATACCTTAAGTTTCCTTATCCCCACCCCATGTCATGATTTTTGCCAAGGGCCACATCTGAAGAAAGGATGTTAGAAAATTGGCTTCAGTCCACTTAAAATCTCAAAGGATAAAGTCGTCTTTGTGATTTAAAGACCCGCTCCCTACACTGTGCTGTCCAGGTCCCCCCCCCCCCGACCCCCCCACTCCAGGGCCTTTGAACTTACTGGGCTTTGGCAGGAAATAGATCCCCCGCAGCAGAGAAATCGGAAAGAGCAGACCCTCCCTGCTCGCTTCCTACTGAGTGAAGGGACACAGGAGGAGCATTGAGCAGTGGAGGGGGCCTGGGCCAGCACTGCTGCCTGGATACTGGTCCCGACTTGCCCACCGGCTCCCTGTCTGACCTTGACCAGGCCCTGTGCCTCTCGGGGCTCCATTGGCCCCATCTGTCCAATGGGGTTGGGCTCTGTGACCTCTGAGGTCCTTCTGGAGCAGGCATTCTGGGATGCAGGAAGTGGGACCCCTGGGCTGCCAGGAAGATCAAAGGGTAGCTTCCCAGAGGAGGCCTTGCAGCTGCCTGCCCTCTGGAGCAGTTCTGGGCTTCCTGCTCTGCACGGAGCCTCCTGTGCAGCTCTGGGAACAGTGGAGCCTCAGCCAAGGTCAGACGCTGGGCCTCCTCCTACCACCCCCCTCCCTGCCCCAGTCCTGAGTCATAGGTTTGAGATACTTGACTCCATTTTCCTCTGTTAGCCACCTGGAATGGAGGCCACCTGGGATGAAAGAGCACCATGCTGTGTATTCTTCAAGTTTAATTCACAGGAAATGACTATGCCTTAGGACACTGGGAAACTTCCCACTTGGCCCTTCCAAGGACCTCCCAGGATTCTGCATGGTTAATTGACCCTGTCTGCACTCATCATACAGCCTTTGCGGCTGGTGACACCTGCTTTGCTGGACCTCCCATCCTCTGGTTCTGTCTGGCTGGTCCCTCCTTGCTCTGCTCAATGCCCTCTCTGTACCTTCACAGGTGCTGTCTCTGCCCTCCCCTCCCCCACCCCTGGACTCACTGCCATACCCAGGATTGGTACTTCCCTATGTTATCTCTCTTCTTTCTGGCAAAACTTCTGAGGGAGACATTATTGCCATCTTCGTTTTCCAGGGGGAGGACACAGACTCAGAAAGGTGAAACGCCCAGTTGAAGGTATCTGGGTAGCTCCAGGCTGCGCCCAGTCCAAGACCCAGCCTCCTTCCTTTCTTTACATCCCGCGCTCTGTCCATGCTCTCTACTCCCTTCCCCTGCTTCCCTTGACTAGGACTCGTGGACTCGAACAACACAGGCATCCAACTTGAAGATGCTTAAGCCCAAAAGGAACTGAATGATTTATTAGAGGGATGTTAGGGTAGATTTTAGAGTGGGACTCGGCAGTCAAACCATGGGGGTGCAAGTGCCGTCTTCCCAACTGTGCAGCCTGCAGGAAGTGAGGTCACCCGCCGGGGCCTCGGTGTCCTTACCTGTAGGATGGAGCTTCAAATAATAATACCTCCTTCACTGGGCCATTGGGAAGGGTCAGTGAATTAGGACAGTGACTGTGGTAAAAACAGTATTTTATATCGTGACCAGTACACACATAACCTAAAACAAGTCCATAAAAGAAAATTGGCTGTTATTCTGTGTGATATACTCTGATGTTTTCTGTTGTACTTTAGTCTAGTCCTAGTTTAGTCTAGTTTATTTTGTGCATTAAAATACATGGGTGCGGCCCTGGCCGGTGTGACTCAGTTGTGTCATCTCATAAACTGAAAGGTCGCAGGTTGGATTTTTGGTCAAGGTACATGACTGGGTTGCGGGTTCAGTCGCTGGTCAGGGCATGTATGAGAGGCGACTGATCAATGTTTCTCTCCCACATTGATGTTTCTCTCCCCCTTTCTCTTTTCCCTTCCCATTTCTCTAAAATCAATAAGCATGTCCTTAGGTGAGGATAAATATATATATGTACGTGTGTGTACACACACACACAAGGTCTGTCTGGAAAAACTCCAGCCATTGTTAATATAACAGAAGTGGTTTGCACAACATCCACATAACCTGGCAGCCAAGGAGAGTGGACTGGAACACGTATGTGTGAACAATGACGACTTCACTGTACTAGTCAGTGGGGGGGGGGGAGTGGATGCTGTCGAGTGAGCATGTGTACCGTGTGGCTGTCTCATTCAAAATGATGAGCAAGTAGAGCAATGAATCTGCATCAAATTTTACCTTAAGCTTGAACATTTATCCATGGAACTTATTCTATGATTCAGAAGGCTGCAGCTATGGGCAACTGGTGATTGGCAGCTTCATCAGGACCGTACGTCCACTCACATACCACGTTTCATGCAGAGGTTTTTTGGCAAAACATCAGGTCACCCAGGTGACTCAGCCCCTCTACAGCCCAGATTTGGCACCTTATGACTTCTGGCTTTTTCTAAAACTCAAATCACCTTTGAAAGAGAAGAGATTTCGGACCATCAGTGAGATTCAGGAAAATATGACAGGGCAGCTGATGGCCATTGAGAGAGCTGTGTGATGTCCCAAGGTGCCTGCTTTGAAGGAGACTGGGGTGTCATTGTCCTGTGTACAGTGTTTCTTGTATCTTGTATCTTCTATAATAAAGGTCTCTATTTTTCATTCTATGTGGCTGGATACTTTCTGCACAGACCGTGTGTGTGTGTGTGTGAGAACTTTGTAAGATGATTTTGTGATCCACTCCCCTGCCATAGTTTGAGGTTTGAGTTAAAAATTGTTAATGTCTGCTCTGGCTGGTGTGGCTCAGTGGATTGAGTGCCGGCCTGAGAAGCAAGGGGTTGCTGGTTCGATTCCCAGCCAGAGCACATGCCTGGATTGCAGACCAGGTCCCCAGTAAGGGGCACATGAGAGGCAACCACACATCGATGCTTCTCTCCCTCTCTCCTTCCCTTCCCCTCTAAAAATGAATAAATAAAATCTTTACAAAATAAAAATAAAAATTGATGTCTATTAAGAGTTTAGCAAAGCATCTGGCATATAATAAGACCTCAGTGACTGTTAGTGACCATCTGTGTTGTTATTAACCGCAGACCACAGACTGACCAAGACTGGAGAAAAACGAGTGTGGCCGCGGTAGGCACTTTGGTACAATCAGGGTTCTCTTGCCGGCCTCCGCCTTCCACCAGGCTTCTCTTCTCTTTCTGTGGGCCAGCATCTCTTCCTTACGTTGGGCTTTGCTGCTCAGTAGAAGCCATAGCAGCCTGCTGCTCCAGGGTGACGTCGGCATGGCTTTATGGCCCAAAAGGAAAAGGGCACTTTCCTATCTCCCCTCCGGCTCCCCTAATCATCACAGCTAACGTTTATGGAGTGCTTGTGAGGACCAGGCACTGTTCCACATCTTTCCAGTTTTTTCTATCACAGTTCTCGCGATAACCTGGAGTCCACGACAGAGATTGGCTGGAAGCTCATCAGACCCATTGCCTTTTCCTGGACGGACCCACGTGCGAACCACATTTCCTAGACCCTACGCATCTGGGTGCGGCCACGTGACTGGTTCTTGCCAATGGAATGTAAGTAGAAGTGACGGATGGTCTGAGGCAGTGAAGAGTGAATACTCTCTCTTTCTTTGACCCTCCAGTTGGCAGAGGACAGGGCAACCTTGAAGCCACGTGTTAGAGATGGTGAAACCACATGGTAGATTGAGTGTGGATCTCTGAATGAGTCCGCAGAGCAGAGCTGACACCAGCTATGCCGCCCGCCTCTGACGGTCAGGAGTGGAGTATGACGGCATAAGAAGTAACTTTGTTGTACTGAGTCCCTGAGATTTTTAGGGCTATTATAGCAGCTAGCATGGCCCGGCATTGTTAATATAAAATTACCTTTTGTCCATATTTTATAGATAAGGAAGCTGAGGCACCAAGATGTTAAATATCATACATTTTGTTCTGAAGCTAGCAGGTGATGAAGCCAGGATTTTAATGGGGAAAACCACATAATAAGCCCACAGTTTACCTACTGTTCTATGCTGGAGGTCAGGGTCAGCAGACTCCAGCCTACCACGGGCCAAATCCAGCCAGGACTATTCCTTTATGTACTGTCTTTGGCTGCTTCCACCTGTAAGGGCAGGGTTTAGCACAGAAGTGATAGTTGTGAAAGAGATCATATCTCCCTTTCCCCCCATGGCTAAAATATTTACTGTCTAGCCTTTTATTTGTTTGTTTGTTTATATTATCACCTGAGGATATGTTTATTGGTTTATGGATTTTAGAGAAAGAAGAAGGGAAGGAGGGGGAGGAGAGAGAGAGAAACATTGATTTTTTGTTCCACCCATTGGTTGATTCTAGTATGTGTCCTGAGGGGGGATTGAACCCAAAACCTTGGTGCACTGGGATGACGCTCTAACCAGCTGAGCTACTTGACCAGGGCTGAGTTTTAATTTTATCTTTAATTATTTATTAACTATATATTTACTTATATATATATATGTACATATATATATATGCACCCATACACATGTGCTTCAAATTAGCATATTTTAATTATACTTATCCTTTAATAAATGATGGGTTCAAGGTGAATATTTATTTGGAAAATTTCCAGTATTCCATTTGGCCCTGGTATATGTGGACTCTAAAAAATGTTGTTTTTTTTTCCCCAGAATAAGTTAATTTCAGTTCTTAGCTGTTCAAGCTAATTTGGGTGCGATTCATGCTTGTGTTTAAATAGTGGACTCAAAATAAGCAATAATAGCAGAGTGGTGGCAAAGAAAATTGAACTTGAGTGAGTTTAATTGTGACATTCTGTGTGACCACCTGGAGTTTCTCCCCCATGTGTGACATTTTTTGGAACTTTAGAAAAATGTAGTCATTCTTTTCAGGGTCTCTGTTGATGGAAAATGCTGCAGAATGGAGTGCAGTGAAAAGTCTCCCCCAGACAAAACCGCCGCGCCCCCCCGAAGCGGGGCATGACATCGAGACAATGTTTGAAAAATTAACCCCAACATTTGAAGAGCTGTGTGATCCAAAGGGGGATCCGGGCAGATTCTGCTCTCCACTGCATGTGGCAATTTTCCCGAGTTATCTTTCATCGAGTGTGAAGTTTTAGGTGAGGTCAATCAGACACAAAGGTATTTGAACCAGCCGGAACCAGCCTCGATGCCGGAACAGTAAAACATCAAGCTTTCAAATTGCTCCTTGCAGGTTGGTGAAGAGAACTGTGGAGAAGAGCATTGACTGCAACAACACGGGTCAGGAAGTGAGAAAAATAAGCACGTTTGGAAGGAGGGAGCCGGGAGAAACCCCAGAAGAGGCTGGCCTTCCTCCAGGGGGGGAAATCACAGGGAAACATTGGAAGGCCATGGCCCTTTGCACCCAGAACTGGGCGTTCCTGAAAGACACTGGATCAAATGATGTCAGCTTTCAGGCCTTTTGTCTGTTTTTGCAAAAGAAGAAAAAATTTGAAAGTTTTTTTTTCTTAACCAAGTCTGTTAAAGATATTTGATGAATTTACCGGTGAAAATAATTTAGTGAGAAGTGCTTGATTGTGGAGAGGTGTGAATCAGTATCAATCCCAAGGACGCAAAGCCAGGAACAGCTTCGTGGACTCAGCATGCGAGGGGATTTCTGTGAGCCCCTTCCAGACTTTCCCCTGCACTGATGACCTTTCTTTACCTGTGTGCATGTCTGTGGACTCACATGAAAGAGACTTTTCTAAATTAATATGAGTAAAAAGTATTCTTTGATCAACTATTGAGTGAAGACTGATTTACAAATCTGGCTACATTTTCTATCGAACAGGAACATAGGAATAAAATAAATTCTGATGAAGGGCATGAGAAGTCACAGCAGTCAAGGCACCAAAAAACAGAAAGTGTACAGTTACGATGCATTTCTGTGACACGGACTGGTACGCAGGTGCAGGTTTTCCCTCCCATCCTCTGAAACTACACTTGTGTAAGGAAACATCCATTATTTTTTTCCTTGTGTGTCTTATCATATTTTTTTAACTATTGGATTTTCTAACAATTTTTATTGGCATTTCTGTGTTTCTTTTCTAGGCCATTATTATCATTCATATCATTTCATGATTATTTTTGATAAATAATTTTGCCACACAGAAGAAAAAGTTTTAACTAGAAAAAAATCCACCTTGACTGGTGTGGATCAGTGGATTGAGTGCAGGCCTGTGAACCAAAAGGTCAGCAGTTTGATTCCCAGTCAGGGTGCATGCCTGGGTTGCAGGCAAGGTCCCCAGTGGCGGGGTGTGTGAGAGGGAGACACACATTGATGTTTCTCTCCTTCTCTTTCTCCCTCCCTTCCCCTCTCTTAAAAAAAAAAATCTGTTCTGGGTGTTGGATGCCCTAGGTAAGAGGTTGAGAAGGATGCAACCTTGGACAGTGTTCTTGCCAAAAGTGCATAATCTGACTCTGAAATGAGGAAACCTCAAACAGAAATTGAAAGGCATTTTACAAAATAATTTGTCCATGAATCTTCAAAAATGTCAAGGTCAAGAGAGATAAAGAAAGGCTCAGGAATTGTTTCATATGAAAGAGACTAACAAGATATGACAATTAAATGCAATGTGCCATCCTGCACTGGGTTGTGGACTGGGGAAAATAGTTACAAACGACATGATTATTGGAACAACTGACAAAATTTGAACATGGGCAGCGCATTGGACAACAGAGTTGTATCAATATTAAATTTCCTATTTTTGGTGATTGTGTTATTGTTCTCTAATAGACTACTTACAAAATACACTCTGAAATATTTAGTGGATGTTTATGTGCATGTGTGTGAGGATGTATGTATATAGAGAGAAAACCAGAGTGAATGAGGCAAAACGTAAACTATTGGTGAACCTGGGTGAAGAATACTTGAGGGTTTGTGGTGTTATTGTTGCAACTTTTCTGAAAATTCGAAATTATTTCACAATGAAAATTTGCACACAAAAAACCCCCAGACCACAAAACTTCAAACAGGTAAAGATGGACCCAGTGGTGTGTGGGGTCAAGGAGAGGCAGTGACACTGAGCCACCCCTTGTGGGGGAATAGGGAGAGAGAGAGGAGAGGGAAGGGGGAAGAGAGAAAATGAACAGGAGAATGTATTGATCCAACAAGAATAATTTGGGGCAAGAAAAGAAAACACAGAGGCTGTGGGTGGGTTTCATCTTATATTCCTGAAGGATAATCGGGGGAGGGTACAGCAAGCCACTGGGTTTTTTGATTCTGGAGCTGGGGGGAAGATCAGGGTGGGAGAATTAACCTTGAGCAAGTGGGGGGAAGAATGGAAGAAATGGCACAAAGAAGAGAGAAGGATGAAGCGTAGGGAGACCAAGCTTTAAGAGAGGAGCCGGGGAGGAAGGGAAGTCGGTAAAGGAAGGGTCAGAGAGACGAAAGGAGAGTTCAATGACAAGCGGGTCACAGAAGTCAAGGAAAGTGAGAATTTCAAGCAGGAGGAAGTGTCACTGGGGACATGAAAGGTCAAAGAGGTTAAAGACAAACTTTTAAGGCAGAATCCTGTAAGCTCGTAGTGATACACCCACCAACAGACCTATGAAGACTCAGAAAAGGCAAAAACCCACTAGGAAATTTAAAACCAGGACTGAGAATCATGGTCAGAATCCAGACTTCCCACCCGGGATCGAACCTGCAGTCCAGGCATGTGCCCTGACCAGGAATTGAACCTGCAATCTTTTGCTGTAACAGACGACACCCCAACCATCTGAGCCACCTGGCCAGGGCCCAAAGCTGCAAGTTTTTGGGAAATGACCAGGTAGGAAGTGGAGGGAGGCGCCCAGGGTTGCACTGCAACTGAGCTGGGGGATCCTGGTTAGTATTCCTTTTTTTCCTCTTTTGCTTTATGTACTAATTTTATCCATTTATTATAATAAGGAAAAAAGATATTCAAAACAATTATATGTAAGTTTGCATATTACTAGATGAGCACATTTGGTAAGAATGACTGCCATCCCCCAGTAGAAGGGAATACATCAAACTATTAGTTATCACTAGGTCATGGGCCCAAAGGACATTTTCCTCTGTTTTCTTTGACTTCTATGTATTTTTAAATGTTTCTATCATGAGCATGTATTGCTTTTATAATGGAAAAAGTAAATACACTTAAAAAAGTAGAAAGAAAAGCAAGATGAAAAAGGTGTCCATGCATTTGGAGGCCGGCAAAGACATTGCCAGTGAAAGAAAGATGGGATGCGGAAAGTAGGAATGCAGCTCCTGTGAATAATCGCTGAAATTTCTAGAGCACTTTCTGTTTTGCAAAGTGCTTTTACAAACATCTCATTTTGCAGGGTTCACAAGTTAGATGGGACCCAGAGTCATGAACTCCAACACCATAGCACAGGGGACACCTCCCTTGGGGGTCTCCGAGCTTCTGACAAGCCTCCCGCTGTGCTGGGAGGAGGGCAATCGAGGGAGCCCCTTCCAGGGAAAACCCTCCCTACAGGTCTTCACAACTGGCTCCGTAGTGGGTGCAGCCCAGCTCATGTACTGATGACAACAACCGCTTAAGTGGCCAAAGCGCCTAGAAAGCAGCTCCCCCTCACACTAGTGCTATGAAGTGGGAAATATGATTAAGTCATCTTCATGTTATAGATGAGGAAACTGTGGCACAGAAAGGTTAGGAGACTCACCCAACGTCACACAGAACTGGGATTCAAGCTCAGCTAGTGTGTCCACGGTTAACTCCACCACTACTTTGCAGCCCTTGTGTGCTCTGAGCCTCAGTAAGGCCAGCCTCCCAGCCCCTCCAGTGCTCCTCATCCTCCCAGCCCTTTCTAGTCAAGTTCTGCTGCCCACCTGATGGCGCAGTGGTCATCCTGAGGCTGTCTCAGGTTATCTGTCTAGACACAGCAGCAGGGATTTCCTCCCTACCCCACCCGCAGATTACCAAAAGAACGGGAGTTCCTTGTTATCTGTGTTATCACGTCATCTGTCCTCAGAGGCACCAACCACAGGAACGCCCGAGGTGACTGAACCCATTCATTCATTCCACAAATATTTACGGAGTGTCAGGAACTATTTTAGCCACCAGGCCTTATTCCTTTCCTTGCCTCAATTTCCCCATTCTGTCCCTGTGGGCACACAATTCCTGGCAGAAGGGAACGGAACCAGATGTTATCTATGCAGGCTGCTTTAAGTTCTCAGGGCCTACAAAAGGCTATTATTATTTAATTACTGCAAATGGTAATTATAAGGAAAGGTGATTGTCTGCCCTTTCATTATAGCACTTCTGCCCTTTCCCTCTGGCAGTCCCCAGGGCCAGTCATAAAAGAGAGCTAGGTCCAGATCTGTTGTGACCCGCTGAGCACTGGCCGATCCTCCTCGTAAAATAGTTACTGCCGTCACTTTCTGAGGGTGATTGGTGGATGATAAAGCCCTTCCATACCCACAAACTCCTTAGATCCTATAGGAAAAGAGGAATGGACACTCCCTGAGCAGCGGCCAGATTCTAGGCACCGTGCTGGGTGCTGTACCTTCTCCAGGTGAGACCATGCCCCTAAAAAGCCCAGCAAGTTGCCTTATAGTAAATGCTTGGTAAATGTGGTATATACGATTGCCAATCCTGACTTCCTGCCCTGTGAAATAATTACTACCCTCATTCTATAAATGAGAAGACTGAGATGCCCTGAGGTTTTAAAACTAGTGGGAGCCAGCATTTGAACCTTGCATGTCTGATCTCAAAACGCTCATGCTTTTCACTTATAACTTGCCACCAGGTACTATTATTGGCCCATTTCACAGTTGAAGAAATTGAGGCCTGGAGATATAGCATGACGGATCCTAGGTCACTGAGGCTATTTAATAGGGTCAGGACCTGGATCCACAGGTGATGCCCTGAGTGTTTGGGGCTCTGACTTTGCTGCTGGCTCTGCTGTGCCCCCTGCCCTTCCTCCTCTGCCACCCCCTTGCAACCCACAACCTCTAGCTCACTATTGATCGTAGAGACTCAGAAGATGACTAAGACATGGTCTTGACCCTCTGGTTAAGCAAACGTAAGCTAAATTGCAGAGCTGGGAGCCCCTGAATAAGGCTGGCCTTGGTAACCAGCTGTCACCTTCCACAGCAGACATTGCTAATCAGTCCCAACGGTCTTCGTACTTAAAATCCAGATTTTAAGTCCTTTGAGATTTAAATAAAAACTGACTGGAATGTCCTACTTCACGTTTTGTAGAAATCCAATGATGTTTCAAAGACATCCAGTGACTTACAAAGACCTGATCCCTTCCAGCCCACCTGTCTGCTCCTGTTGGACCTTTGCTCTCTTTCTGCCGTCCGTCTCTCCTCTCCACTCAGCGCCAATCCAGGCATTCCGCAGGCAGCCCCCTCTACTGCAGGTTTAGGAAACAGAGTGGGGGTTGTGTCATAGCAGTGCAAAAGGCAGAAAGATGAACCACATTATCCCTGTTTTTACCTCCTGCAGCCACCTGTCCGCTGGCCACCGCTGTCCTCAAGCCCTCCCCTTACACTGAGGGGGCCGTATTTTGAGACAGCGCTCACATGTTTCATCTCGTTCGTTCGCTGAGCCCCCTCACCTTCGAATATTCAGTCCCCATCACTGTTTATCGGATGAGTGAATGAACAGATAGGTCTTGAGTGCCCAGTTTACGGTTGGATGTCAGATCATGGAAGTAGAAATCTGGGCGCAGAATCACAGCTGGGGTAAGTGTGAAGGCAAGGAGAAGCCCGTGGAGCCACAGGAGCACCCTGAGGACAATAGAAGACCGCCGCCCTCAGGATGCCTGAGCTCTCAGGCTCAGGTTATGAAGCAAGATGAGTTGGATGAACACTCATGAGGTGTCGGGGGACGTGGTGGGTGCACTCAGGTGGGGGAGCACGTGCCAAGAGGAGGGGACTGCAAAGGCCACGTAGCCAAGGAAAGCAGCACGCCTTCCAGAACTGAGAGGAGGGCTGTGCAGCTGGAGCACAGTGGCCAAGGTGGACAGCGGTCTTGGCTGAGGGTGGAGGATTTGGGCAGGGGCCAGACCATGCAGAGACTTGGGGCACGTGATCCCCATAATTTTATCACACAGAGCAGTTTAGGCCCCCATTTTCTGCTCAGCTCACAGACAACCTTGATACAGGACAACCTATATCCCAAGTTCTATTAATCTCTGCTTAACAGAGAGGGCCAAATGCTCAGTATTCGCAGAGGAGGCAGTAGACGTTTTTCCATCCTCACCTCCACCTCCAAAATGGAAAGGAGAGCACAGTCAGATTTGGTATCACACGGATATGAGTTGTGCCACCACCTTAAGAAGGCAGAGGGGCCAGTTTGGGATTTAAATGACACTTTCCCTCCGTTTTATGACTTGGATGATACAGATGAGAAGGGCTTGAGAAGTTGCTACAGGGGCTGGGGGAAACTTGGGCTGGTGTTCTCAGGGAAGATTTTCCAGGGGAGGGGAGGTGGGAGTGGGTTCCAGAAGTACAGGTGCCCATCCCTGCAGTGGCCTAGCCCATGCACGATCTTATTTAATACTTGTCCTATGAAGTAGGCATTATGCTCAGTTTGCACAGGAGAACACTGAGGCCCAGAGAAAGGGAGAAACGTGCCTCAAATCATTAGCCTGTCAGTGACAAAGCCAGGGTTCAAACACAGCTCTACTGGGCTCCTAAACCGAATTTGTTAACTCTAAGCTCTAAGCTCTTCTGGAGGGAAACATGATGGGCAAAGGCAAAAGGGGGTGCCTGGGCAGAGGATTCAAATGCTCATTCGTCCTTGATTAGTCTCTTGATTATTTGTTAAATTCTGTCTCCTGGAACAGACTGGGGAGAGCTCAGCGCTGTCTACTTGTATTCCTCTCCCAGAGGAACGCTGTACTTCCCAACTTCCCTTGCATTTGGGCAGGACCATGTGACTACTCTTGGCCAATGGATAGTGAGGAGAAGTGCTGTGTGTCCCTTTCCGGCTGAAGCAGTGTAAGATCCATGCACAAGTCCCCAGTTTCTCTTCTCCTGCCATGGTAACAAAGAAAGTCACACGTTCTGGTGGGTGCAGCTTCAAGATGGTAGGGACTCCTGAGCCTAAGTGTCTGGGTGACTAGAGCAGAGGACACAGGATGGGCATGTGGCACAGTGAGATAAAACTCCTCTTGTGTTATGTTACTGAGGTTTCAGAGTTCTTTGTTACTGCAGCATGGTCTGCATTATCCTGACTAACTGTTTATCTTAACTGAAGTTCTGGTCAGAGCAGAGCCTGCATCTTATCCACTGCCTCTCAAGAGCCTAAGACCCTAACTGCGACATAGGAGGTGCTTGGTAAATACTTGTTGAATGAGTGGAAACCCAGAACATATATGACATAGTTCCTTCCTGAAGGAAAATACTATAATTCAAGGGACAAATACTTATAGACACAAGAGAATATAATCAGGGGCTAAGTTGTAAAAGTTAAAAAGAGGGAGGGAGACAGTGCTTTGGAACAGTCATGGAGGGCTTCCTGGAAGAGAGTAAGGAAGATGTGAAGAATTGGAGAGAATGAGAGTGGGCTTGCTGTCTGCCCCAGTATTTGTTCATCCATTCGGCACTTCTTTTTTTTTAAGATTTTATTTATTTATTTGTAGAGAGAGTGGAAGGGAGGGAGAAAAAGAGGGAGAGGAACATCAATGAGTGGCCTGTTGTAGACCCTCCCAACCACATGCCTGACTGGGGACTGAACCCACAACCCAGACACGTGCCCTGACTGGGAATCTACTTGGTGACCTTTCACTTTGTGGAACGACACCCAACCAACAGAGCCACACTGCTCAGGGCCAAACACTTACTCTAATGCATCATCCAGCAGTGTGGTCAGAGGAACAGGTGCTCTCGGGAGTCCGAGGAAAGTGCCTCTTTCCATGTGAGGACATAGGATGACTTCGCAGAGGAGGAGATGTTTAAGCTGAGCTTTTAGTAAGTACAATAGGTGTTTACCAGAGATAAGAGATGCAGCAAACAGGCTAAGGATCCCCAGCAGAGGGAACAGTGTGAGCAGAGGCTTGGAGACACAGAGTGTGCTCAGGGAAGGGGCAGCATCTGGTGGGGCTGGATTTGAGGAGAGGCGAGTGGGTGCCAGCGGCAAAGAGGTGGGCTCAGTAACTGCCTCTCCGGCTCCTTGCGTCTCAGCCCACACCGACTCATTCAGACCATATGAAGCATCTTGGCTAGTGTGGGAAGACCGTTTAGAGGGCATCTAAGTTAAGATCTGAAGGATGCCTTGAAGGTGACTAGGAAAGGTGGGATGAAAGGACAAGGGAGGGCATTCCAGGCAGAGGATACAGAATGTTCAAAGGCCTTAGAAGGGAGATGGCAAGGCCCGAGAAGGTGGCTCACTTTGTCTGGCAAGGGCAGCTTTCCGGGTAGTTGGACAGGAGACTAGTGAGGCAGGTGGGCCAGGTCCTGGTACCCTCCCCCCATAATTCCGCTGTCAAGGCCTCATCTCAGCAGTCAAAGCCTTCAGGATTCTGTTCCATCTCCCTTTCTACCCTAAACTCGGGCGTCTTTGCATGTGCTCTTCTAAGTGCCTAGACAGACGTATAACGATGACGGCTATTCTAATGACACAATCACATCGGCTGGGCCCTTTACACCATATTTATTAGGTGCCACATCAAGCATTATTTCAACGACTAACAATGACATCAGCAATGACATGGATTGGTACATTTTTTGAAGGACTTTTTTTCTTGTTGGAATTTATTTTTCTGAAACAGTTTTTTTTAAAAGATTTTATTTATTTATTTTTAGAGAGGGAAGGGAGGGAACAAGAGAGATAGAGAGAGAAACATCAATGTGCGGTTGCTGGGGGACATGGCCTGCAACCCAGGCATGTGCCCTGACTGGGAATCGAACCTGCGATGCCTGGTTCGCAGCCCGCGCTCAATCCACTGAGCTACACCCGCCAGGGCAAACAGTTTTAGATTTACCAAAAAATTGAGAAGGTATAACAGAGTTTCCACGCAGCCCCCACCCCTAGTTTTCCCTGTTAGGAACACCTTTTGTTAGTACATTTGTTATAATATTTTATACTTATTTACTAATGAGTACTTTCACTAATGCATTATGAACTGAATTCCACAGTTCATTAAGATTCCTCAGTTTTTGCCTCACGTCTTTTTTCTGTCCCAAGACCCCATCTTGGACACCACGTGACGTTCGTTTTTGTCTCTCTGGGCTGCCCTGGCAGTGACGGTTTCTCAGACGTTCCTTGTATTGGGTGAGCTTGACAGTCTTGAGGAGTCCTGCTGAGATATCTTTAGGACGCCCCACTATTCCGGTTTGTCTGGTGTTTTCTCACGACAGGGCTGGGGTTACAGGTTATTGGGAGGAAGTCCACAGAGGTCAAGTGTCACTTTCGTCTCCTGTCCAGCGTACGTACTGTCAGCACGATCCGTGGCTGTGGGTGTTGGCCGTGATCACCTGGCTGAGGTCGTAGCTGTTTAGCGTTTCCACTGTGAAGTTACTTCTTCCTTCCTTTTTCGGGCTGTGCCCTTTGGATGTTGCAAGGCAAAGCTCACACTTAAGGAGTGGAGATTTATGTTCCAACTCCTTGACTATCTACGTAAGTGATTTCGAATTCTTCTGCATGAGAGATGGTCTCTTTTCTCCATTTCTGAATGTATTATCTCACTGAACTCCCATCAATGGGGTGACATTTATCACCCCCATTTTTCTGGAAACGGGAAGGCCCTGCCTTCTTCTGCGGCCCAGCTCACACCAGATCCAATTTCTGAAGACTCTCACCTCAGAGTCGGAAGACTCACACTCTGAGAAAGAGCGGCCTCCTCTGTGTTCTCCCCATGCTTTGTAGTTCCAACTACTTCATGTCGCATGTGTGTATTGTGCTCTGCTCTGTGCCAGGCACTGTGCTTGGGACTCAGGCTTGAACACAAATGGCATATTTTCAAATGGTGACAAACTAATGGTGTGTCCTGTCCTCTAGCTGCTCACAGCCCTGGCGTCTGTGCCTGACTGCAAGCACCATGCGGACAGGGCCTTGGTCCAACTTGTTCCCAGTTGTTCCCAGCCAACGGGTAGAGCACCTGACAGCAGGCCCTCACACTATGTGTGAACTGGGAAATGCTTCCTGGAGGATGGCAAGCCCGTGGCAGGTGATTGTTTATGTGTGTCCTCTCCCCGGGGAATGGGTGCTCCCTGAGGGCAGGGCCGACCTTGATTCATGGTGGCCTAGAGGCTGGGTGGCAGTGAGTGTTAGTAGTCTGAGCTGGGAAAAGGACCTAAGGATTGGCCAACTCAGGTAGAAAGTGAAGTTTGGAAGCTGACACAACCCGCGAGGCCGAATCCGGAGGACTTGGTGACTGATTGGCTGGGGAGGGTGAGGCGGGAGGAGGAGTCACACACAGATGGCTCTGAGGTCTGGAGCTAGGGACAGCCGGTGCCACCTCTGATAGATTCTGCAGAAGAGCCGCTGACAGACTCCGGCGGCCCCACCCTTTGGGGGCTCTGGCCTAGAGCCAGGGAGGGACGAAGCCAGCGGAGGGAGGGGTGGTCTGTCCTGTCCAAACTTCTGACCCCTATTTCCATGTCCTCGTCTAAAAAAAAAAAATCTCAGCCTGGATTTTGAGCACGATCGTTAGTTCTCAGGTGTAGGGGCCCATTCTGGGAGTCCTCTCCTGCCTGCATCTGCGAAGGAGACCCCCCATGGGCAGCCTGGCCCCGAGCAGGGTTGCCCTGGTCAGGGCCATGGCCCGCCAGGCCCAGGTCCCCAGCCCGCCATCACCGGGGAGGAGGCAGCGAGGCGGCGGCCGAGCCAGGGCGGGACAATGGCCGCGGCCGCCGGGGCCCCGGGAGCCCCCGCGCTGGGGAAGGGGCTGGCCTAGGGCCGAGCGCCGGTGCCCTCCCCGCGTGGCTCGGGCGGGCGGAGGGGGACGAGGAGTTCCTTTGTGGCTCTGCCTCCGGCGCGGCGCGGACGGTGGGCGCCGGCAACTTTGCTAGGCTGTGGCTGCGGCGGCGGCGGCGGCGAGCGCGAGACGAGGCCCCGGGGCCGAGCGGGGCCCCCAGCGTGCGGCCCGCCCCCGCCCCCTGCCCGGCCCCCTCCCTTCGCGCGCCGTAGCCCGCGCCCGGCGCTGCCCACTCGCGGGAGCCCCCGGGGCCGGACGGGCTGCGCAGTCGGAGAGGCGGGGGACCGACGCGGCCCCCCCCCCGGAGCCGGGCGCCTGGCGCGGGGGCTCGCCGAGCGCACGGGGGGCCGCGCGGCGCTGCAGACCCAGCCTCCCGCCGCCGCCGCCGCCGCCGCCGCCGCCGCCTCCTCGGCGCTTGCAGAACCCAGAAGTGAACAGCAGGCGACCCGGAAGGTTTGCGCGCGGCTCCGCACCTAGCCGGAGCCCGGAGCCGGAGCCCCAGCCCGGCCCTGCTCGGGCCGCCGGGCGCGGGGCTGCGGCCGCGTCCCGAGCCGCCGCCAGCACAGCCAGGTCCGTGCGGGCCCGGGGCGCGGGGGGAGCGGGCTCGGTGGCGGCGGGTGCCTGCCCGAGCGCCCGCCCGCGGGAAAGTTGCGCGGAGTTGCGGGCTGGGGTGCGGGCCAGGACGCGGGTGCTGTCAGCGCGGGCCAGGTGCTCCGAGGCCCGGGGCCGCCTGCGCCTGCGGCCGGGCCCGGAGCGGCAGCGTCGCGCGGGGTAGGAAGTGTCTCCGGCGGCGTGTCTGGGTTGCTCCGAGTGTGTGTGTGTGCGTGTGTGTGTGTGTGTGTTTTCTTAAGCCGGGCTATTCAAACCTGCTGCAATTCTCCGGTAAACAATGATTCATGGGACTTAATGCAAATAAACGGATTGCAAACGGCGCGGTTCGCGCACTTTGCAGCCGGCCCGGTGGAGCGGCCAGTGCCGGATTTCTCCCTTTTTTTGCAGATCTGCAGAATATGGCGTCCCTGTCCTGTTTTAAAAATAAGCCAGGCTGCCATTTTTGTTTTTCTTTTGTCTGAAAATTTTAATAAAACTGTCTGAGAATGTGGGAGAGGCGGCTGGAAGCAGAGGGGGCACCCGAAGGGTTGGCTTTTTTTCCTTTTCTTTGGCGAGAGCCGCGAGCCTTTCGGGGAGGTGAGACACAATGCAACTGCACTTTAAAGAAAAAAAAAAAAGGAAGCCGCTGGGCGATTTGGGGGGTAGGGCTGGGAATTTAAAGTTAACTCCGAAAGTTTTCTTTTCTTCTTCTTTTTTTAAAGCTCTCTCTCTCTCTTTTTTTGGAAGGCTGTGAAATGCCGCGAAAGGATCTCGGGGTCCATTTCTCCCCCCAGCCAGTCGCCTTTGCAGGAATTTTGGGAAAAAGTTAACTACCGGTTTCCTCAGAGCTGCGGGAGGCATGTGCGGGGTTGGGGATGGGGGTTTGAGGGGACCAGGAAATGTCTTTTGGAAGAGGCTCTATAAAAATGGCATTGTGAGGAACTATATTCTCATATTTGGGGGAGAGGGCTGGCACTAGGGGCTCGAGTGGGCCCAGGGTTTCCAAGGGAGACTTTTGTCAGGAAGAAATAAACCTGCTCTCCCACACCCTGCCCTCCAGCAGCATGTGTGGGGAGTGGGCCTGTCTCCTTCATGGGTGGCCCCCCCGGGGGGTGGGGCAGCCCTGAGTACCAGAGTGGCTCCAAAGCCCTCTGGCAAATGTGCTTGGTTGGCAGTTGGAGACCCCCTTCCCCACCCTGGTGGGCCTCCTGGCTGCAGGAGGTGGCATCTGGTGGTAAATGCCCCCAGGGATGGGCTCTTGGCTGGGTGCAAGCTGGCAGTCCCAGTGGGTCCTGTCTGAGAGGCTGTCTGGTGGTGGGGGGGCCTCCCCTGGTTTTTTAGTGGGGGTCATCTGAGAATCTCCCCTGCGTTGGCTCCTACCCCCTTCTGCCACTCCTGCCAGCACCCTGGAGGGCTCTTCTGTTGGAAGCAGTGGAGTTCCTGAGGTATCTTGCTAGACAGGTCAGGGCCTGCTGGCTCTGCAGGCTGCAGAGGGTCTGAAGGCTAGGTCTGAGGTGGCTGGCGCTGTCCAAGGCACTCGGGCCGTTGGGCCACGTCTCTGCTCTCCTGGGAAAGTGTCTGTCCTGGGAGTACCCTGAGCCCTTCTGGCCCCTGCCCTAGGAACTCCTGTGGGAATGATGTCTCTAGTCTCACTCCTGGTCTGTGTCCTGGCCCCAAGGAGCTGTGTGAGCTCCCTGAGGGCAGAGTCAGGGGTTGAAGGTTGGGGTACAGAAGCTTGGCATGCTTGAGCCAGAAGTGCCAAGCCAGGCGTTTTTCAGATGAAGAAACTGAAGTCCAGACAGGGGAAGTGACTTGCCCAAAGTCACATTGCCTCTGTTAGGATAGCTGAATCAGGGACCCAGATGTTAGGCTCCCATTTCTGGGCTCTCTCCACTGTTCTCTAGCCATCACCCCTGAGAGGGTCATTTTGGAAAGATCTAGATTAGAATGGGACAGTATGTTTCCCTCTACCCCCTACCCCCTCTACCACAATGATCCTCCCTGGGTGAATGGAACTTTACAGTTTGTACAGTGTAGTTCATGGTTGTTACCGCATCAGGCTCTCACAGGGACTCTGTTGGGATGAAACTGTCAAGGTGGGGATACTTAACCCCATCTTAAAATTTGGGAAACTGAGGTCTGGAGAGGTTGAGCCGTGGCGGAGGAAGGCTTAAACCGCAGCTTCCAGGCTCCTTGCCTGCAGGTCCTTTTCCTAGGTGGACTTTGGTGCTCGGCAGCAGGACTATTTCCTGCCTTCCAGTTTTGGATCTCTTAACTTCTGCTGGCCCAGCGACTGTAAAAATCTAGAGGCCCACCCCCTAAAGACTGTCGGAGCTGGAAAGGCCCTGAGAAGTCATCTGGGCTCAGAGAAGGGAAGCCACTGGTTTGAAGTCACCCAGCCACTCCAGGCCCAGCCAGGACCAGAAGTTTGGGTTTTTGTTTCCCTGTCTCTGTGAGACACTCGGACAGTGAACCACCTTCCCACTACCAAGCTCCACTGTGCTCAGGAGAGCTGTGATTGCTGGTTGTGCTGATGGGCACTGAAGTGACCAACACCTGGAGACACGGGTCTGTCCCAGGGGCTGAGGAGCAGGCTGTCTGACTTCTTGAGGAATGGAGGCAAGTGGCTCTCCGTGGAGGGGAAGCTGGTGTGTGGGTGAGGTGGGAACTGGGGCTGAAGATGGGTTGGCTGCAGCCCTTCACTGGGTAGGCACATCTCTGCCCCGCCTCTTGGTAAAGGAAGACTTGTTCCTTCCTTCGTTCATCTGCCATTCATTTGTCATTCACTTATTGGTCTTCTAGATTTTTTAATTATTTTTATTCTTTATTCTTTCATTTATTCACTAGTTTATTGGTTAGTCATTTCCTTAGTCCACCCATTGTCCATCCGCTCATCTCTCTGTTCATGCACCCATCCATCCGTCTGTCCATCCATCCATCCATCCATCCATCCATCCACCAGTCCCCAGCATGCCTAGCACCGGCTGGACAGCCATGTGAGATGGGAGTGCGGTCCTTTGGGCTCAAAGCCGACAGCGAAAAGGGTGTAAGGCTGCAGCGCTGTGTAGCACTAGCCAGGGCAGTGTCGATGAGTGTCCACTCAAGTCCCCAGGGAAGGTCTCAGAAAAGAGGAGGCTTAAAAATGCCAGAGCAGTTCCACAGACCGTCACAGAAGTAGAGCGGGGGCTGGGACGAGGTCCCATCTGTGTGTTGAACTTTGCCGTTTGCACAGTGTGGTGTGTGGTTTGCGTGACTCGGGGCACATTCTCCCCCTCGCTGAACCTCGGTTTCTTGGTATGTAAAACGGAGTGTTCTCTGTGAAACTCTCCTGGGTAGAGGGGGTGATAACAAGAGTCTCTGCAAGGTCTCCCAGCCCTGGCTAGGCATGTGGTAGGAGCTCAGAATATACCGACTGAATTATAAGGAGTGTCAATTGCTGACCTAGGTTCTATCTTGATTCTGAAAACTGTTGGGGTGTTTTCAGAATGATCCACGATGATATCTGGGGACCCTGAAAGCCCTGCTCTGCCTTGTCGTTCCGCTGCTGAAACTTTTCTGCTGGTTCCTAGGCATTTAGAAAAACAAAAATCCGAAGTCCTACAAGGCCTGTCAGGTCTGGGCCTGCCCACCCCTCAAACTCAGCTCCCCTGCCCACCCCCTCCCACCCTGCAGCCTCAGCACCTCCAGCCACACCGGCTTCTTTCTGTACCTTGAGTTTGCAGAGCCTGTTGGCAGGGCCTTTGCACATCACCCCCCACCCCCGAATATTTGTGTGGCCAGCACCTTCTTGTTTTACAGGTTCCCACTCAAATGTTACCTCCTCAGAGGGGCTTCCCCGACCACTGCTCTATAATTTCCCATGGCCACTCTCGGTCAGGTTGGCCCCTTTTAATTTTTCTTGTGGCTGTTAAATCAGTGTCTGAAACTTTCTCATTTATTTGTTCATTTGCACCGCTTGTCTGCCTGCACTGCGGGAACGAGCTTCAGCCCCACGCAGGCGAGCGAGCGGGCAGGCGTTTCCAGCGCAGCAGGCCCGGGCTTTCCCGCAGGCGAGGAAGTGCCCGGGAGCCCAGGTGTGGCAGCTGCCTTGGCAGCGCCTGGGAGATGAAGTGACACCAAACTGCCCCGTCCTCCCTCGGGAGACTCCGGGCTGTTGTTAGGAAATAATGAGATGATTAAATCACAGGATCTAAGAATCCCCGTCTCTTCCAACCTCAGAATCTTAGCCCTGAGAAGCTTTCTGCCTCAGAAACTCTGACACTGGGAGTGTTCACACGCTCGGATCTGGGATTTAGAGTCTCACAAAGGGGACTCTCGCTGCCTCACTCTCACTGCGTGTCAGGCCCTGTCCTACTAGGCTTTATGAATGTTAGTGGACAGAATCCTCATTGTCATTACCCTCATTTTACAGATGAGCAAATCGAGGCACAGATTGATTAGGCAACTTGCCAGAGTCCACAGAGCTCGTCGAGGGCCTTGTTGGGTTTGAACCCAGCATTCTGGGGCTCCTGCTCAGACTCCCACAGCTGTTGAGGAGAAAGAAGCCCAGCTTCACCAGCCCCTGCACACAGCTGGAGTCCCCTTCCCACATCTTGGAGAAAAGGGCCCCTGACCTCTGCCAGAGTGGCAGAAGGCTCCTTTCTCACCAGGTTCCCCGTTCTCCCCTGCCGGACAGTTGTCATTGCTGGAAAGACTTCTTTTACAAAGTGCGGAGTGATGAGAGTGTCATGGTTCCCAGTGCTCTTGTCCTCACAGTTTCGTGACTTCAGTAGCCTCTCTCTCCCCACTGGGTTGTGAGCTCCTGGAAGGCAGACAGCTTTGGTGCATGGTGTCGAATATATGAATGAATGAATGAACAAACGAACGAATGAATGGTGTGTACAAAGAATGCATCCTGAGCTCCTCCTGTCTCTGTAGCGCCATGCTGGGCACTGGTCCCGGGGCACTGGGCAGGCTTGGTGTGCTTAGGGAAAGAGGACAGTTACCGCTCCATGTAGCCCCAAGAAGGTCTGCATGACGATGTTTATACCCCCGTCCTTGGAGAGCTGTCTGAGGTTTAAAGTCTAATTGGAGAGAGGTGGACCTCATAGATTATCCAGACGAATCTCATTTTGTCCGTTGTGGAGATGACAGCGGGGAGAGGGGGAGTGGGCCTTGTCCAAGGACACTCACATCTTGAGATGCTCGGCCCTGTGGGCTTTCTGCGCACCCCCACCCAGGTGCCAACAGGCTGCCCCAGTGTGTGCCTGGGGTTCAAAGGCAGGGACAGGCCTCCTTGGGGGAAGCTCCCTCGGTGGCACCAGCCTCCTCACCTCCACAACGGGGGGAGCATTCCTGACGCGCAGGGCTGTCGTGCAGACACTTGTGTGCCCCCTCCCAGGAACCGAAAACAGCTGCACACCTGCCCCTCCTCATGTACTTTCACATGCATGGTACATGCCACGTTTATCTTCTGCATGCAGGCGTACCCGTATACGTGTGTTTTTATATGTAGGTGTATCTTGCACGCACATCCATTTACACCGTGAGGGTGTAGCCTCACGTCCTGGCACACGATCCCTTCCCGCTCGTGTCTTTGCCCACACTCGGCCTGGTTCTGCGTGCAGGGAGGAGCCGGCAGCTCGTTTCCCTCTCACACCGTTGTTCAGCAGCGTTTCTTGAGCATTTACTATACACCAGGCCACACGCACGTGCTGGGGATAGGGGTGAGGAAGGCTGACATAGTTCCTGTCCGGGTTGGGGAGACAGACATTGAACAGAAGTGCACATGGATGACGATGTGGTTATAGATTTTGGCAAGTGCTGGGAAGGAACTGCTTTTCTGTGATGATGGCTTCCCCGTGGCTCCATACTGTTGATGTGCTGCAGTATAGTGAGTGACGGTCACGGTGTATGTGGGGGAGGGGTGCTTCTGGGAGGAAGTGATAGCTGAATGTGGCCAGGTTTCCAGCTGAGGGCATACAGGCAGAAGGAACAGCCTGAGCAAAGGCCCTGAGGTTGGAAACCAGGCACAGGGAGAAGGGGCAGCTCCTAGACAATACCTGGGACAGGGTGTCAGAGACTGGCGGGGGCGGGCAGGGCCAGTAGTAGGTCTTCTTCAGCCTCTTTACCCCTCCCTCCCCACATGTCCACCCCAGGCACTCCCCATCCCGGCCTCTGGCTGGCCCTGCCCGCCCTCTGCCAACTTGCCCTGCTGCTCAGGGCCTGCTGTCTAACGGCCTCCGCTGGCAGCCCTGAGCCCTGTCTGACCTGCCCCACAGGCCACCTGCCCCCTGGGGTCTTCAGATTCAGCAAGAGAATAGGCTGTGACCCTCTGCCCGGTTCCCTGCCCACAACCCTGCCTAGAGAGTTCCTGGGGGTCCAGGCCACAGCTGGGGTTTAGCAGCGGGCTGTCCTGCTTTGAGTTAACCCCAGACTTGGCTCTCCCCACCCCCAGCTGGGGTAACGGCTCTGCTCGGCCCGATTTCCAAGTGGGTCCTTAGAATGAGGGCGCCTTAGAGGACCTAATAACAAAACAACCGCCAGCGACCGCCGTGGCTAATTCGGAGTCCGAGCTGGGGACCGGGCAGTCTTCTAGAGACTTTCACTCATTGAACCTTCCAAGCAACATGGTGGAGACGCTGCTGTCACCCCCAGTTTGGGAACCATCTCTGGGGCTTTCATCCACACTGTCTTGTCCCCGAGTATGTACTGTTGGCCCATCAGTGGCCACACCACCCCTCAGAGGACCCTGAAACCAGGGCTGTGGTTTAGTTGAATCGGTTTTGTAGCGGAAGGAACGAGAAGGCCCAGAAAGGAAATGGACTTGCCGAAGGCCACACAGCCGGCCCGTGGCAGGGGGTCCCAGCGCCCTCGTCCCTCAGCGGCTGCATGGCCCTGGGCAGCTTCTACACTTCTCTGAGCCTCAGTCTTGCCCCCAAACCAGGAGGGAGTTACCACAGACACCAGGAGGGTGGGAACTTTGGGGGACGCAAGGGGACCACAGCTGAGAAGGGACATGGGTGGGGGCTTTGTAATAAGTCCCTAAGCTATTTGTTGATGTTTCAAGCATCTTCCTGAATGTGTTGTATTTCTAAATGGTCACAGCATCCATCCACCTCACAGGGTCACTAGGAGGCGGAGGGAGAAGTCCTTGTAAATCGTCTAACAGCACCTGACATGGAAGAGGTGCTCAGTGACAATTATTGCTGTTGCTGTCATTTCGTGGCAGAAGGCGTTCCTGTGGGGATGGGCGCTGGGGATCCCCAGGGGAAATGGAAGCAGAGAAGGGCATGTATTTGAAGTTTGCAGAACATTCTCCCAGCACGGAGAGGAGCGTCACGACCCATTTCCTAAGTGAGGGCACTGAGGCTCCCGGCAAGGGTGAGGGTTACTGCCCTGGGTAGCTCTGGGTGGCCCTGGGTGGCTGGCAGTGGGATGGGAGGGGCAGCACCCCTGCTCCCACAGACCAGGGCGCAGACAGCAGCCCCCTCCCTCTCTGATCAGTCACAATGGAAACAGCCCTTCCCAGCCCCGCAGGGCTGCAGAAACCCAAATTGGATCCAGGACCCTTGGGAGCCCGTTCCTCACAGGAAGCTCCAAGGAGCAAGCCTTGAAGGCTGGCCTGGGTCTTGGGGGTGGGGTGGGGCGCAGCAGCTGGGGCTCAGGGCTCCGGGCCGGGTGCAGTGGGGCACATGGAGGGCAGAGGGGTTGTGGGCAAAAGCCTTGGAGCACCAGGGGGCTTCGAGGCGCCGGGAAGATGGGAAACCTCAGCTTGTCTCTGCTAGGTCACCTCTTGCTTGTCCCTTCCAGGGCATCATTCTGGCCCCTTAATGACCTCTTTGTTGAAAATCTTGACCATGGCCTTCCCTGCTCAGGGACTGCCCATCCTCCCTGCTCTCCCCAGCCTTTCATCCAAGCCCCTTGGCCTGGAACTTGGGTTCTTTATGAACTACCCCGGTCACCTTGCTCTCTTTCGCCTGTGAATTTCCGCACTAAACCTGCAGCAGACCACACGTGGTGCTCTGTGCTCCCTGCCTCTGGGCCTTTGCACCTTCAGCTCCTTCCACCTGGCCGCTCTTCCCTGGTGTCTCTGGACATCTCCCTTCCCCCTGGCGGAATACGGCGCCCCTCCCTCCCCACAGCCCAGCCATACCCCCAGCTGTAGCTTGTTGCCTCTCTCGGTCTGGGAGCGTGTTTGAGAACCCTTCGCATCCCAGGCAGGTAGCAGTGTTCCATGCCTTTGCACGTGCTGCCCCTCTGCTCAGTCTCCTGGCAAACTTACCAGTCTTCCGGGCCCGCATGGACAGACCTCCTCCTCTCGTTGGTTCTCTCAGTGAACGTTTATTAGGCACCTAGCATGAACTAGGCACTTGAGCACCTACTCTGTGGCCAGCACTTGACTCTGGGCCTACAGCAGTGGCTCCATCCTTGTGGGCCAGGACCGGAGGGAGTATTTAGAGGCGTGATACCAAGGTGAGGAAGGGAGAGTGCAGGGCGCAGTGGGCATGTATAACAGGGTGGCCCAATTCCTGTTGGGGAGAAGGTCAGAAAGTGACTTAAGGAAGCATGAGGGAGCTGTGGGGCCGAGTCAGGGCATGGGTTGTAACCAAGAACCAGACCCAGGCTCCCCTGGGGAGCTTCCCGCTGTGTGGGGACTGGGCCATCACGTAACCAGGCGATTCTAGGACAATGGGGTCAGCACTTTGGTGGGGGAAGCCCAGGCAGCTGTGGGAGCTCAGGGGAAGAGCTGCAGCTGTGTAGTCCTGGAGGGACAGCGACCAGAAAGGGTTCCCAAGACAGTGACGCGTAGCTGACTTTTGATGGTTGATGGGAACCTGGCAGGGTTTCAGCTGGGTGATGGCTGCCGAATGGAAGGGCACAGCCTGTGCAAAGGCACAGCGGTGGAAAAGCAACTAGTTTTGCCGGAACCTGTAGGTAGTGAGGCTGGGGAGCAAGGTACCTGTCGGGCTGCACATGGCTAGCAGGGCTTCCTGGGCAAAGGCCCCTGGGTGCCACGCTGGGAGTTTGAACTGTGCCCCAAAGTGATGGGAACGCAAGAAGGATTTAAGCAGGAGAGAGAGTGACCTGGTCAGGCTTTCCTTTGTCTGGTCTGCTTCTCCTTCCTGAAGCCTCCGGATAAGAGGGGGGCTCCCTGGTTGGGGTCTGGGTTGGGTGCCAGGCTCACTGTGGGACTTTGGGCAAGCCCCCTCTCTGAGCCCCTCTCTGCTCCTGGGTGGACCCAGGGGGCTCGAGGACAGAGTCCGCATGGGGCTGTGGGTGGCTTGGGGTGTCTTTGCTTGGTCAAAGCCTGCTGAACTTTTAGTTCTATTAAAAATAGTCCCTAAATCAAAGTCATGTAACCACCCTCTAGAAAAATCAGAGAAGCCTGAAATACCACCGCTATTAGCATTTTCGTGTTTCCTTCCCCTCTTTTCTCTCAGCAGCTAGTTTTTATGTAGATGTCACTGCTCTTAACACAATTTTAAAAACTTCCCTTCCCCCACCCCTAACTGTCGTATCACAAGTATTTTCTAAATGACTGCAGGGTGGTTTTGATGCTTTTTCTAACAGACCCAGTGTCAGCGTGGAAAGTGCAGGCTCTGGCACCCAACTTTCTAGGTTCAAATTAGACGCGGACTGCTTGGCTGTGGGCACGTTACCTACTCTCTATGCTGCAATTCCTTGTAAGGCTGATGTGAATATCAAATAAGTCATCCCAATGCCAGTAAACATCGTCTGCTATTTATGACTGTGGACTGTGTCACTGTTGAACATGATTTACGGGGCCATCCCCCTATTGTTTAAAATGTGGAATGTTCCAGGTTTTTGCTGTTGTAAGAAACCACCAAAACAAACAGCTTTGTCCCTAAAACTTTGTCTATGTTTGGGGTATTTTCTAGGGATAGATGGCCAAGAATGGGATCGGTAGGCCAGGAAATCTGAACATTTTTAGAACTTAGGACATATTATTGCCAGATTGCCTTTAAGAATGATCGCTCCAACCTACACTCCCAGCAATAATGACAGTGCCAATTTCACCCTAAGCTCACCAGCATCGGCGTTATCATTTTCTTATTTCTTTTTGCTGTTTTAAGAAGCAACACGTGTTCATTTTCACCGTTTGGGAAGCAGGACCATTTTCTGTGGTTATTAGCTGTTAATGCTGTTTTCGGTCCGCTGGCTCTTATAGTGCATGGCCCCTCCTCAGATCGGCCCCTCCTCAGATCACTTGGGCAGATAGGGCTGAGATACAGGAAATAGGAAACAGTATAACGCCGGGGACAGCACAGTGCCAGGGTGAGTGGAAGGGACCCGCAAGAGGGAGAAGGGACTTTCCTCCACCCAGGCCATGACACTTTCAGTTCCCTCCACCCAGACAATTCATTTATTCAGACATTTATCAGACACTGTGTGGGGCTTAGAGGTAAGTGACAGCGGTGCTTCTGCCCTAATGCAGAGCCTGCTTGCAGCAGAGGCAGATGGGAGAGCGGGCAGAAAGTGGGGTGCTCAGTGTCTGACGATGGAAATGGAAGGCACGAAGGGAGAGAGAGAGGAGGCCCCGCAACGCAGCCTGGGGGTGGAGGCGGAGGGTTCCAGAAGGCTTCCAGGAGGTCATTGCCTGTGAGCTGGGGCCCGAGGAGGTCGTAGTTAACTCGTGCAATGGGGAGGCACAGGGCTCCAGGGGGAAGCGAAAAGGGCAGGGGTGGGGAGAACTCTGTCTGGTGGGGCAGGGGAGACCAGAGAGGCCAGCAGGGGCCGAATGTGTAAGGACTAAGGAATCCAAACCCTCTCTGGAGGGAAGTAGGGAGCCAGGGAAGGTTCTCAGGAGAGTGTTGTGGTCCCATTGATGTTTTATATTTTAGCAGTATCAGAGTGCCTGCTGTAGGAGAACGGAATAGGGGGTGTGGGCAGAGGTGGGGAAACCTGTGAGGAGACTCTTGCAGTAGCTGAAGGGGGGCTGGACCAAGGTAGGAAAGGGGGTAGAGACACTCTGTCCCCACCTGGTGGAATCCTGACCAGCTTCAAAGTGCAGATTGCATGTCCCCTCTGTCAGGTGGCCCTTATTGACCTTTACTACCTTCTACCCAGGTCACGTGTGCCTGGAGGGTTGGGCTGTGCAGGATCGGGTGTGCAGCTGTCAATTTAGTGTCCACCAGTAGCTCACCTTGACCTCTCTCCCCACTTCTTGCCTGCAGACCCTCCATCTGTTCCTCCCCTCCCCCACCCCTTAATCACCCTCCCTCCTTCCCTCCCTCCCTTCCTTCCTTCCTCCCTTCCTTCCTTCCTCCCTTCCTTCCCTCCCTCCGTTCCTCCCTTCTTTCTTTCAATTCTTAAAGAATGAATTTATTGTTTTCAACATAAAAGCAACCAAACAATATTACAGAAAATCTGGAAATCAGAGAAACAAAGAGAAAAAATCAGATCAGTTCCAGCCGCCTCCCCCAGCACTCCCAGCCTCTCTCTGGGCGTGGTTCCCTGCCGCTTGCTTTTTCTGACGCAGGTCTTTATTTTTGCCTCCTTGTAATCATAGTGTCCGGACGGTTTTGGGTTCTGCTCCCTCCCATTTGCTTTGTGGCCTCAGGGTCTAGGCAATTCTCATTTTTTAATGTCTGTGGGATGGGCTGGGGATGGGGGTGAGGCATGAAGCCTTAACCACACCCCCCTGCTCTGCAGTGGGTAAGGCTAGGCACATTTTACCCTGGGCTCTCTGTCCTCTTTGTGTCTGTCTGTCTAGGCCTTAAACTGCCCCGGGTGGCAGGGCTTGGCACCTGGTGTCCCCCTTCCGCAGTGCCCCTCCCCCAGCTCCCCTTGTGGAGCATTGCTAGGCTGGCCTCAAAGGCCACCCTCCTGGGACAGGGTGACAGACAGACCTGGTTTCAAATCCAGACTGGGCTCTGTGACCTCAGACAAATTAATTAACCTCTCTGGGCCTCAGTTTCCTTATAATGGGTTCATTGTAACAGTAAAATAATGGCTGTAAAGTGCCGTGACACAGTTTCTGGCCCATTGTAAGTGCTCCAGAAAAGGCAGTTGACATGAATATATACTTTTTCATTCTGTAAAGAGTTTCTGATGCTCCATGGGCTAGATGCTGGAATGGCAGAGGTGAGTGAGCACCAGCCCTGCCTGGGGAGAGCTCATAGTCTGGGTGGGGGGAGCCACGCAGGGAAGGAGATCACTGCACCAGGGCGTGACTGGCGCTGCAGTGCTGGGTGGCGCCCTAACTCCATCACTTGCTGGCTGTGTGACTTTGGGCAAGTTGCTCAGCTTCTCTGAGCTGCTGTTTCCTCTTCTGTGAAATGCAGGGTCCTTGGAAAGCTTCAGTGACGTGATGCATGTGACACACTCAGCACGGTGCCTGGCACATAGTAGGTGTTGAAGTCGATGGTGGCTGCCATTTTATGGTCATTATTGTTATTGTTGTTCTCGTATACAAGGTGCTGTTGGGAACACAGAGGAAGTGACTGGCTGGGGGTTCAGGGAAAGCTCCGTAGAAGAGGGAACACTTGAGCTGGGTCTTGAAGGATGAGTAGAAGTTCACCAAGTGGGAAAGGACACCCTAGGTAAGCAGCCTGTGATTGCAGGTTGAAATCTGTCGATGAGGGGTTTGTTCTTTGGGGGATTCGGCCATTGTGTTCACCCCAGCCTCCCTGAGCACCCCTCACGGCCTCCCTCTGGGCCTGCACCAAGGGCCGTGTGCACGCACCCACTTAACAGCACCTGCCTGTGACTTTGTGTCCTGGTGGCTGTGGGTTCCTGCTCATGGGAGTGGCTATGTGTGTCCCCATCTGTCCGTGTTTGGGGCTGCAAGTCCGTATCTGTCCTGTGTGTCTGAGTTTGGTGCTGTCTGTCTGTCTGCATGCTCCTGTGGCCATGTTTGTCCATGTTGCTCTCCAGAGGACCTCCCAGGCCACCCTGTGGGTAGCAAGCTGCACACACTTCCTTGGCCTCCAACTCAGCCAGGTAGCCAGGCCTCCTTGGTCACTCTCCTACCTGGCCCAGGTTTGGCCCCTGCCTGTCCCCTCCTTTCCTGGGGTGCCTCCTAATGGATGTCCTCCCACTGCCTCCACCTCTGACCTCTGTCTGCACTCAGCAGTCAGACGGGGCTTTCTAAACTGCAGATTCTACCCCGTCACCCACTGCTCCCAGTCTGGACTCCGGGCCTAGGACTCAGGAGTTGGCCTTCTGGGTCTGGGCCTGGGTGATGGCTCTGGCTTCGAGTCCTGTCTCCTCGTCCACACCAGAACGCGTTAGCTTCCCTCACATGCCGTGTTTCTCACCTCTGGGCCTTTGCTCAGGCTGTTGCTTCTGCCAGGAATGCTCCCCACTCCTTTGCCTGGCTAACTCCCACTCATCCTTTAAGACCCAAAGCAGGCATCACCTCCCCTGGGAAGTCCTCCCTGATCCTCTCTTTCCACCCTGACTCGGGGCTGCTCATCCCTTACTTGGGGGAGGAGAAGCAAGTGACTTGCCCAAGATCACATAGCTGGTGAGTTGGAGCCCAAATTTGAGCCCTGGTGCGCTGGGCCTCCAGCAGAGCAGGCTGATCCATGGGCCAGGTGAGGCGATTGTAGCTAGCGCTTGTGGAAAGGAGAGGGGTCCTGAGGACGAGGCTGGTGGTGGTATGAACTGGGCATGGAGGGAGGGGACATGCTGTGGATCGATGTGTGTGCGTGGCAAGAGCATCGGGGCAGATGGGGATGCCCACTTGGAGCTGGGAGTGAATGACTGCAGGAGGTGCCCCTCTTAGGGGAAGGCCGAGTCCAGCGGAGGCCTGCTGAGTCTGAGGGCCTGTGAGACAGCCAAAGGTATATGTTGGGGAGGCAACTGGAAGGCTGGGCCTGGAGCTCCAGAGAGAGGCCTGGGCTGCAGGTGGAGTTTTGGGGGTTGGCTGGTATTTAAAGCGCTAGGGTGGATGGGCCACCCAAGTACTGAGGTCAGTGGGAGAGAGAAAGCTCCTGCCCTTCCCTCAGCAGCCCATTGGGGGCGCTGTGAAAGAGACTGAGATGAGGGACCCAGGGATCACCACACACAGATCTTCCCGAAGGGCTCAGCTGGCAGGGAGGCCACGTAGGACTGGAAGGTGGCCTGTGGGCTTTGACCACAAGGAGGTCCTTGGGGGCACATAGTAGGTTTCATAGGCAAAAGTTCCTTTTTTGCAGAAACTTGGGTCATTTTTCTCCTTCCTTCATTTAGCGTGGGATTCCTGGAGGGCAGGGCTCTTCGGCCTGCCTCAGGTCCCCCCGCACTGGCTCCCTGCTTGGCCCACGGGGTGTGCTCAGAGCAAGAGGGTGTGTTGATGGACAGACAGGCAGAAGGGCCCGCAGCCATCGGGATGCTGCGTTCAGAGGCAGCTCTAGAAGGTGTTTCATTCGTCTACCCATCTGACTTTTTCTCCCTTTTAGAGCAAAACCCCCAAACCCCTGCCCTGTGCAAGGATCGGCGAGTGTGGCGCGTCTCAGGACACACAGCGCAGAGCCCAGGCTTCTGTCTGGGGCTGGAAGCCCAGCCCACGTGTCCTGCCCGACAGCCAGAGTGTCTCCTCTGCCTGTTCTGCTGTGGACATCCAGGCCCCGCCCACCTAGTCTCCTTGGCCTCCATCCCCCAGAGCCCTGGCACTGTCCTCAGGCTTCTCCCTCTGACCTCGGTCCCCTTGGATTCATTGCTCCCCTGACCTAGCACACTTCCTGATGCTTTCTCACCCCCAGCATCCATCCCAACTCCTGAGCATGGCATTCAAGGCCTTGCCAGCTGGCCTGTGTCTCTCACCCCCTCACCATGCTCCAGCTCTCTGATGCTGGTGGTGGCTGCTCACTGTCCCAAACCTGCCGTGTCCTGTCATACCTCCGTGCCTCTGCTCAGGCTGTTGCCTCTGCTGGGAAGGCCCTCTGCCTCATCTACCTGTCCTAAACACATATCTGACTAGTCTCTCCCTCTTA
Organism: Tonatia bakeri; assembly: GCA_004024845.1. Lineage (NCBI taxonomy): Eukaryota > Metazoa > Chordata > Mammalia > Chiroptera > Phyllostomidae > Tonatia > Tonatia bakeri. The sequence goes on from PVIA01000339.1 coordinate 361,807, forward strand.
AAAACCCTCCCTTGTGACAAGGTCTGAGCAGCTTAGCTAGGCCCTGGCCACCTTCCCCCCGCCCCCTTGCCACGGCCACCCATGTTGTGCAGGTCCCAGGGTTGCCCAGGTGGACACCCACCTCTCGGGCCTTCTGGGGGGCTCATAGGAGAGATTTTTGGTGCACACCTATTAATGTGCCTGACACTCAGTAGGAGCTCAGCAAGTGTTACTTCCTCCCTGCCCCCACTGGCCTTCCCTGCATCTGACACACAGTAGGTACACACCAGGGCCAGGGTCACCCACTGAATCGTTAAGTTTTCTCAGACAGGCCAGAGAAGGATGCGGACATTAGGCAGAGGCTCTGCAGATCGGACCACATGACTCAGGGCAGAGCCTTCTCCTCTGCGGGCCCGCTTGCCCAGCCAGGGTGAGGGGTGGTCCCTGCCTGGCCAGGGGCCTGACCAATGGCAAGGAAGATGCCTTCTTGCAGCTATGGGACCCTAGGCCAACTGCCCGCTTCCCCATACCTTTCTGACAGGAGTTGGGCTTTGGGAAGCCTGACCTTGGCATTGAACTGAAGAGGAGGAGGAGGAGAGGACAGCTTTCCCAGAACTAGCTGAGGAACAGCTGGGTGCTGTGGGCAGTCCTGGACCAGGACTGTCTAGCTCCACTTACAGATGAGGGAAACCGATGCTCAGAGAGCTAATGCCCCACATTGTAGCCTAGCGCTCCCTCCCGTTCGCCACCCGTGTGGCCTGGAGCAGAGTGCTTCCCTCCTAGTGCCCTAGTTTCTTCCTCTGTGAAATGGGACTGAAAGTTCTTCTCTGCTTCCGGGGCTCTGCTGAGAACACCAGTGGGTACAGAAGAGCTTTGTAAACAGCCAGTGTCCGATAATTGTGTAGGGTTGTCTTTCATGATTGTGATTCTTCTATTTATTCATACTGTCATGTGGCTCACGTTATTGATAACCCCTGGGCCAGAACAGCCAAGGGACTGATGAGGTCTACTTGGGAGACAGGCGGTTTAGGGTGGGGATCTCAGCTCTCTGCTTTCTGGCTGTGTGACCTTGGCCAAGTCATTCCACCCCTTTGAACTTCAGTTTCCTCATTTGCAAAATGTGGATAATGAGAGTACCTGCCTTTCAGTGTCAGTGTGCCTGGCACAGGTAGGCACGTGGTGACTGGCAGCCTCCTCACTGTTACTACTGTTCTGAGGTCTTTCTGGGAAAAGTCCCAGGGATCTGGAGCTGGCAGGGAGAACTGCAGGCGGGAAGCTCTTGTGCGGGGCTGTGAGGGGTGGGTAGAGGGAAGGGCAGCTTGGTGCCTGTGGGTGGGGGGAGCAGGAGGACCACTAGAGGCAGGGGCTGCCCTGGCCACCCCAGAGGAAGACACCCGGATCCCCAGCCTGGCCAGGCTCAGACGCAGACCACCCCGGGCTGGAAGTGAGGGACGGGGGTTTTGCACGTAGGTGTTATTAGCATGTGGATGTTTGCCTGACAGAGGGCTGGAGTTTGCAAAGCAAATTCCTTGGAGGAATCAACCTGCACAGATCTGGGTTCTAGGCTTGACTCTGGCGCCCTAGCCCTGTGGTGTTGAGCAGCCCTTTCCCCTCTCTCCAAGCCTCAGTTTCTTCATCTAATATGGGGGTATAATACTGCCTGTTCCCTCTTCTCAAGTAAAGATTGTAAGAGATAATTCATCTGAAAGATCTTCATTAGTGTGTTGAGATTAGATGACTGCCTTATTGAAGACTTTTCTCCTGAAGCCCTCTGTCCGCAAGCCCGGGAGGCTGGTGGGGCTGGGAAAAGAGGTCGAAGACACTTCATTTTGGCCTTGCCCGCCAACAGAGGCAAGTTCATTCAAGCAGTAACATGAGTTAGGTACCTAGTCATTGCTGTGAGAGAGATAAATAGGAGAAACTGGGTAGGAAGCAGGACAGTGGGATGCCCCTGTTCAGCATGTCCCTGTAAGTCAGCGACTCTAGGGTCGCGGGAAGGCTCAGACCCTCTGGAAAACTGAGACAGCGCTGAAGGCCCGCTCTTCATACCTCCCCGGTTGGAAAGGCCTTCTGACTCACTGCCCAGGCCTGCCGAGGGACCTGGAGGAGAGGGCCACCTGATCGTCACGTGCTCCTACGGAAGAGCCCCACGCTGCCCTGGTCTCAGGCCCCCTCAGGCCCCCTCAGGCCCCTCCTGTGCACGGTGTTCTGACACATTCTTGTAGGTGACATGTTGCTCGTGGCCACGCTTGTTTCTTTAAAGAGAACTTCCCAGGGGGACAGTTTCTTGGGCCAAAGGCCAATAATCATTTGGGCCTTCGTAAGTCACCCTGCCAAGTTGCCTTTCAGAAAGACGGTGTCTGGTGACACGGGGGTGTGTTCTGATGAGGCTGTCTGCGCTAGAGGGGTCCTTGGTTACAAGGGTGAGGACTGGGGATGCGCAGTTGCCTCTGCTCTGTGCCATTTACAAAGTCACCCCAGGACTTCTGTTTGTCTGTGGATATTGGGGTGGGGGGCTTCTGTGGGGAATTCATAGGTCCATGGAGTTGGCTTTGCAACCTAATGCCCTTTTTGGGGATGGAGGATGGGGGTTGGTTTGCCAGTTTGGGGGGTGGTGCTGGGAGCATTCTGGTCTGGGTATGATCTTTGTCCTCTGGGCCCACTGAGGGAGAGGTGGATTCCAGACTTTTCGGCATGGAACTGTCCTTCCCTGGTCCTGGTAGGAGGCCTGCTCTACTGTGGGGTGACGGTCCCATGGGGCAAGGATCCCAGACTCTGGCCTAGCTCCAGTGGGAACAGCTGAGGGCAGCTAGCCCCAGGCTGGTGGGGAGGGAGGGGCCTCTTCCCTGAGACCGTCGCTCTCTCCCCGCAGGATGGCCGAGCCTCGATTTAACAACCCCTACTTCTGGCCCCCTCCTCCCACCATGCCCAGCCAGGTAAGACTAGCGTCACCCCTCCGGCCAATCTCCCTCTTGTGTTGCTTTGCTTTGCCTGGGGTTTTGGCTGCGGTCTGCAGGGCGAGGGGAGAGGGGCAGAGGCTTGCCGGGGGACTGGCAGCCAAGGAAGGGGCCAGATGCTGCCCAAGCCCTTTCAGTCCCTCTCCTCTCCCGCCCACAGCTGGACAACCTGGTCCTGATTAACAAGATCAAGGAGCAGCTGATGGCGGAGAAGATACGGCCGCCTCACCTGCCACCCACGTCGGCCTCGTCGCAGCAGCCGCTGCTAGTGCCGCCAGCGCCGGCCGAGAGCAGCCAGGCGGTCATGTCGCTGCCCAAGCTGCAGCAGGTGCCGGGACTGCACCCGCAGTCCGTGCCGCAGCCCGACGTGGCGCTGCACGCGCGGCCAGCCACCAGCACGGTTACAGGTACTGCGGGCGAGGCTTGGGTGGGCGGGGCGGAGACCTGCCCGAGTGGGGGGCGTGGCGAGGGTGGCCGGAGGCTTCAAGAGGGCGGAGCCGGTGGGGCCCGGCGGCGGTGGAGCTCCAGGTGGCGGGGCTTGCCCGACCAGCCTCGGCCACCGGACTAACTCCAACCCTGTTCTGGGAGGATCTCCCCCACTAAACCGACAGGGGGAGGGCGGGCCCACCGGGGACTCATCAGGGACGCCAAGTCAGTTAAAATGTAGGAATCCAGAGAAGAACCCTGACCAGACCTGGGACAGAGTGGAGAGAGGTTGTGAGGGTTGGAGATTTTATTGGAGGGGCAGCTGTGTAAGGAAAGGTTGGCAGTTAGGTAACTAGGGAATGGAGCAGCGGGAGGGAACAGCATGTGCAAAGCGAGTCTGTGTGAGAAAGCAAGGGGAGGAGCCCCGGAGGATGATGGTGAGATGACCCAGGCAGCTCCAGCTGAGCATGCTCACTAGCATTCCTTTTTCTGCTCCCAGCAGTTCTCTGAGGTGGGTACTGGTAGTACTAGGTTGAGCAGTAGACCGTTTTTGATTTACAAAAACAGCAGTTTTGTGCATTCACTTAACACCTTTTTGACAGATGAAGAAACTGAGGCCCAGTTTCACAGTCAGGAAGAGGCAGAGGCAGGAAGTGTGGTCCCAGAGCCCCTGTGCTAACCCTTTAGCTTCACCCGGTTCTGCAGAGGCTAGAGAGGAAGCAGGCACCAGACTGTGAAGGGTGCTGTGGGCCACTCCGTGTAGTTTGCACTTTACCCTCAGGCACTGGGGAGCCATGGACGGTTTTAAAGTAGGGGAGGGAAATGCTCAGATTCGGGTTAGAAAGCTGGGTTTGGTTGCAAGATGGCAACTGGCTTGGTAGAAGGCAAACATGGAGCCAGAGAGATTCGGGAGAGGGTGGGGCCAGGACAAGGCAGTGGGGATGGAGAGGAGTGGGCAGATGTGAGTAGCACTGAGGAGGATGGGCAGGGCTGGTTGCTGGATTGGATGTAGGGGTGAAGAGTTGGGGGGAGGCGAGGGAGTCTCGCAGGCGCTGCCAGTGAGGCAGAACCGTAGGAGGAGGAGTGGGGGAGCAGGTCTTAGGCTCAGTCTTGGACAGGGAGACACACACCCTGGTGCGGTGTCATGGGGGTGGGGGCGCCCGGTGGACAGGCTTTCTCTGGTGGCCACTGCCGCTGGGTCTGTGTTCTTCCCTGGCGCACCCCTGCCACCAGCCAGCTCCCCTGCCTCTCTTCCCTTCTCCCTCCTCGTTTCACAGACGCCCAAGAATTACGGGGCCCTGTGAGCCTCCCCCAGGCCCCAGCCACACTCTGCACATTCCCCGTTGGTATGATTTCATTAAATTTATTTTTTCATTATAGAAGTAATATTAAAAAAGTAATATAAACATATTAAGGGAAATTTGGAAAACAGAGAAACTAAGAAAAAAACATTACTCATGATCCCCCAGCTCCTAACCCAGCAGTCCACACAGCACCTTTCGGTCTCTCCTGCCTTTCTCTTCTCTCTGATTCGCCCTTTCACGTGCGCGTGTGTTCTGCTGAGCTTGTGGTAGGGCCGTACCCACGACTTGAACTTGCTGTTCCTCCTTGCCTTCCTATCACAGACATGTACGGTGCATTTTTTATTATAAAGGTAATACGTAGTCGTTATAGGAAGTTTAGAAATTGAAGCTGATCTGAAAGGAGAAAAAGTCCTAGTCCTACTATTGTTGGCATTTTCATTGTTTTCTCTATAATTTATTTTATTTTATCCTTCAATCACAGATGTAAAAAGTGGATGAATTCACCAGGTAAAAAATTCAAATAATATAAAAGCAAATAGACAGAAGTATGAAAACTCTCCTCTTACCAGTAAATTCTTTCTCCCTGTAGAGCACCCAAATTCACACGCGATTTAGGTCCGCGTGTCTCCACTCACATCCATTCTGTGCACTTACCCACTTATGTGTTGCCTGTGCACACATATGTAGTTTGGGTGTGTGTTTTTAAAGTAGGTGGGCTCGTACTGTCTGTCGTTTCCCTTCTCGCCCGATGGCAGTTCAGCCTTCTGTGTCACTGAGTGCCGTCTGGTTGCCATGGCTGCCGGTCCCCCATCTCGAGGGTGGGCCGTGTCCCTTCACATGGCCCCTGCTGAAGACCAGCGGGCTGTATTTAGCTTGTCTGACCACGGTTTTTACGGAAGGTCCATTGTACATGTTTGTGTTCATGTGCAGATATTTCTTTAGGGCGATCTCTAAAGATTCGCTTGGGCAAAAGTCGGGTACATTTAACCTTTTAAGGGCTCTGGCCAAGCAGCCCTCTGTTAGAGCTGACAAGCGCACACTCGCCAGCACGTGTGACTCGAAGCAGACCATCTTTCCCAGTGCACAAAAAGATTGAAAAAAGCACAGTTTTCACCACATTGTAGAAACCACTTTCATCTTTTTGTCTGCTTAACCTGACCCTCTCATTGTTTCTGGTCTCCTTGAGTAACTTTTATTACAGAAGTTAAAAAAAAAGTTTATTTTCAGAGACTTAGAAAATATAGTTAAACCAAAAAAACCTTTTAAAAAATTACTCCTAATTTTACCATCCACATCACATTTTGGTACGTCTCTCCTCCTACTTTTTCTATGCATACATATGCCTTTGAAAAATATTTTTTACAAACATAACCTTTTCAATGGGCAGTAATGTTCAGTAGAGGAAATGGATCAAAATTCTGACCCCTTCCCTCTCTGATATTGCACACCTCAGCTACCTCTAGCTTTTACTGTTGTGACTAACACAGTAGTGGACATCTTTGGGCCTCAGGTTTTTTCTGTGGTTTGAATGATCTCTGAAGCGCCTGTTACCCAACTCTAAAGTATCTAAAGTATCTAAGGCCTCTTACACATACACCAGCTTTGGTTTTGTTACCCCTGGGTAATAACACACAGAGGGAAGGGGAGGCTCCGGAGGGCGGGTACCTTGCCAAAGTCACACAGCTGGGTGGCCGGGGCTGAGCTGGCCCCTGCAGCCGCCCCTCACCCCCGCCCCCACTGCCCTGTCTTCGCAGGTCTGGGGCTGTCCTCCCGGACCCCGGCTGTGAGCACATCCGAGTCCAGCGCGGGCACGGGCACCAGCACCCCGTCCACACCCACCACCACCAGCCAGAGCCGCCTCATCGCCTCGTCCCCCACCCTCATCTCAGGGATCACCAGCCCCCCCCTCCTGGACTCCATCAAGACAATCCAGGGCCATGGCCTGCTTGGCCCCCCCAAGTCCGAGCGTGGCCGCAAAAAGATCAAGGCGGAGAACCCAGGGGGCCCGCCTGTCCTTGTAGTCCCCTACCCCATCCTGGCCTCAGGCGAGACTGCCAAGGAGGGCAAGACATACAGGTGGGGGTCCAGTGGGCTTCACACCTAGGGCTGCCCCTAGGAGCACAGAAATGGGGGTTGGAAAGAAGGGACCCAGGGGCTGGGTGGGGGCTAAAGTCCAGGGTCACCTGACAGGCTGCACCCACATTCTTTCAGAGGCAGTGTGGGGCTGGGGGCTCCCCCTCCTCCCTTCAAGCAGTGAGCTCAACCCTGAACATTAGAATCACCAGGGCAGAGTTAAAAAAATGCCAGTACCAGGGCCGCACCTGCAAAAATTCTGATTTAATTTGCTGGGAGGTGGGGGTGGGGCTTGTGGAAGGCCAGGTGTCAGTTTTTCTTGAAACCCCACCCCCACCTGCCCTGCTGATTCTGGGTGCAGCCCAGTTGGGTCCCTCCCCCAAAACTGGGGTGTGGCTCTGGGCAAACCTTTACCAGGAACACCAGGCCTCTCTTCCCTGTGAGGGGTCAACCTGCTCCCCTGGCTGCCAGAAATGCGCCCCCAGGTGGAAGGGCTTTCTCCTCCAGATTGCAAGTTGTCTAGGGCCTGAGCGTGCCCTGGGGTCTCCTCACAGGAAAGCTTGTCCCTCATGCGTGGTCTCTGATGAGGAAGGTCCCCCCTGAGCTGTACAAGCCGGAGTGCAGGAGTCTTCCCAGGTGTGAACCTGCCTCTTGCCCCACAGGTGTAAGGTCTGCCCGCTGACCTTTTTCACCAAGTCCGAGATGCAGATCCACTCCAAGTCGCACACAGAGGCCAAGCCCCACAAGTGCCCGCACTGCTCCAAGTCCTTTGCCAACGCCTCCTACCTGGCCCAGCACCTGCGCATCCACCTGGGCGTCAAGCCCTACCACTGCTCCTACTGTGATAAGTCCTTCCGACAGCTCTCCCACCTCCAGCAGCACACCAGGTGAGTGGCCTGCTCAGTGCTGACCTGCTGCAGCCTGTTGCAGCTCAGCACCTGTGCCCGTGCACAGACCTGTTACAAGGAGGGGCCGCAACCTTCTCTAGGTGCCCATGGCCCTCAGGGTCAAGAAAAAATTCCTTTGCTTGGCATTCGAGGCCTTTTTCGATGTGGGCTTCGTGGACCTCACTGGCCCCAGCTCACACTTCGGCCCCATCCTTCCCATTGCTTCTCAGTGGCAGGTCTTTGTTCATGCTGTTTCCTCTACCTGAAACCCTCTCCTCTTCTGCCCTGTTTCCCTGGCCCTCTCCTATCCATCTCTCAGGCCAGCTTCCTCCAGGAAGTCCTCTTGGGTCTCCCTGAGCTGGTTCCACAGGCCCTGTGCCTCCCCACCGCAGCAGTAGTAGGCTGTCTTGAACTTGCCTGGCTATTTGCCCACAATCCCCAATATATTGGGGGTTCTTGAAGGCCAGGGCTCCGTCTCTTCCATTTCCACACGCAGGGTGTGCCACAAGCCTCTACGCATTTGTCTAATATTTGTGGGATAAATGAAACTAGCTTTCGTAAGGCTATTTAAGAAATAATTACATAGCCTCTTCTATAAGCTAGACATGGTGCCCGGAGCTGGGGATGCAGCTGTGAACAAAACAGACAAAAGTCCCTGCCTCCTGGGCGGGCCTTACCTTGCAGGCCAGTGTGCAGAAGGGAGACTCGGAGATCAGAATGCATTAAGGAAAGAAAGGTTTTCACAGGGGAGTGCAGACGTCAAAAAGCCTGGCTTGCCAAATAAAAATACCATGGAAATTTAAAGAACCAAACCGAAGGTTACCAAGATCGCAGTTCACGGCACTTTTCTCCCAGGCTGATGGTGTCTGTAAGCTTGGCTGTGTGTTTGCCAGTCTCAGCACAGCACACAGGGATAAAGTTGTTTTTGCCATGGAGTTTGTGACCTACAGAAAGTGCCCAAGGTTTCCTCTCTTTGGGGACAAATGCCAGACAGAGGGACCTTATGTTTTCTTTGTTTTGTTGTCATTGGGCATTCGTGTATCTCTGCCGCCTTTGTACGCTTTACCAGTCTGTTTCCCAGACTTCGGGGCGCGGGGTGTGGGCTGGACGGAGAGACAAGTGGCCGGACGGCTCCAGGACAAGGAGTCCGCTGCTTTCCTCGCTCTTGTGTCTCCTGCTGCGGGTCTGGCCCCACGAGTTTGTGTCAGCAATTTTCTGACTGTGGTCGTTACTTTGATTTTTTTCTTTTAAAGTTTGGCCAGTTTTGTGTACATGGAGGTATACATAATTAGGTGTTGGTTAAGCAAGCCACCCTGGTTGTGTTGTTATTAAAATTAGAGCACGTGATGCTGGGATTTGAGAGTTAACTTCTGTCAGGAGACTCTGTAAAGCCCCCGGGGTCATAATGTGTGTGTGTGTGTGTGTGTGTGTAAAATGTTCTCACCATCTAAAGTCAGGAGCCTGAACCATCCACTTCACCCCTGTCAGGTCTGCCCCTGCAACCTGTAACAGCAGGGCACTGTCTTTTTGGAGGGTCCCGAGCTTGTCGATTTCCTGGGCTAGCAGCAATGACTCAGTGTACAGCCTTAACAACTGCCGGGAGCAGGTCCAGTCCAGTTTCCTTGAGGCCTGGGGAGCGCCCCCCACCCCGCCCTTGCCGAAGTACAGTCCTTGTTTCTTCCTATCAGGCTTGTCATGCCCAATTAAATGGAATTTGCCTTAAATGTGACATTTCTGGCATGGTCATGGTTACAAATTTGATTTACCCAGTTGTATCCTATTAGGAAGGAAGACAGATTCTCACTGAACCTACCTCCAGAACCAGTGATGATCAGAAAAAGAGAAGGGTCTCAGTGAAGGCCCTTGGAATGTTTTCTGGAATGTGTTCTGAGTAGCGTTGTAGACCAGGCCAGTTACCTGTGTGGTTTTCAATAGAACTATCATTTTTAAATTTCCCTGGTTGTTCATTAGTTTCAATCTATGTTACATTTTTATAGGGTTTCCCCTCCAGAATTCTGAAGGGTTAGTTGGAATTCCATTTAAGGAATATTTTATTCCAGTGTGTACAATTATAGCCTCCTAAATTGAGGATTAGAGATAAATCAAAGAAAAAAAGGATGTTTCTCACATGCCTGTTAGAAAATAACATTAGAATTAAATCACCTCCATCCAATGCAAGGTCATAACTCCTGTTCCACTGATCGGGGGCAGTTAGTCTGCTTTGAAAAGTTGTTTTCTTCTGGACTCAGGACTCTCAGATCCGGCCTTGTCCTCGAGCCGTGTCTGCTCGTGGTGATGGTGAGGCTCCCCTCTCTCGGGGTTTCTTTCAGAAGACTCGATTTCTGACCCACAGCTCGAAGTGGAGGGCTTTAGGCAAGTGTGAGGGGGGGGGAGTCAGACCTGTGGCTAGCTAAAGGACTCTGGCCTGTTTGTTACAATAACCAACAATATCAGAAGGGAGGAGAATGGAGTCTTCTATGAAGATATAACAGGTGCCTGGCTGGTGTGGCTCAGTGGATTGAGTGCAGGCTGTGAACCAAAGGGTTGCCGGTTCGATTCCCAGTCAGGGCACATGCCTGGGTTGCGGGCCAGGTCCCCAGTATGGGGCACATGAGAGGCAACCACACATTGATATTTCTCTCCCTTTCTTTCTCCTTCTTTTCCCCTCTCTTTAAAAATAAATAAATAAAATCTTTAAAAAATGATAAAATAAAGTTTACCTAAAATTAATACTTAAAAAAAAAAGATGTAACAGGTGGTCAGTTTTTCAGGTTAAAAACATAGGCAGCAAGGGCACTGACCCTTCAGGGTCTTTTCATTTATCTCATAAACTGTGTTATGATTGGCACTAATTGGTAAGTGTGGTTAAAGCTAGAAAAAAATGTTTTTAAGGTACCCCTCTGTTGATACTTAGTATGCAAGCCTCTGTACGTGAAAAGTGGTTGGTTTTATTCTCCACCTTAAAAAATATACCACTATATAAGTACATTTGTATTATATATAATTATATGGTATACATATATAATTATATTATGGTATATGATTATATTATATATGCTATTACTATATTTTGTATTTATATAAATTATATATAATTACACATATTCATAAAACTCACTCACAGATTGAGCTCTCTTTTGCTTTGCCAGCTTCTGTGTGCTGGGAACTTCCTGGGATAGCTCTGGGTCTAGCGTTCTGCTGATTAAGAGTACGGAGAACTCAAAACGTACCCAACTTATTCGGGTCACCGCTCTTTTTATAGAGCGAAGGAGGAAGTCTTCGGTGTCACCCCGAGGCCATTTGGATGCTCCAAGAGCCTCTGGGTGTAAAGACACCTTGACCGCATTCCCGTTCTGGGTTTGAGGAAGGCTGCTGCACGGGGCTGGCCGAGCAGGCGCGGTTCGCGTATCAGTCTGGTAGGAGACACACACAAGAGCCGCAGTGACAGTTACTAAGAATCCTAGTTTTTTCAGAAGTAGACTTGTGTTTACAGATACTGCTTGAGACCGCAACAACGCAAGCGACGAGAAAGGAACAGGCCCTGACGGGGAGTATTGCACCAGAATGTTCCTTGATGGGCCCTTGCGTTCATTCCTCAGGGCACAGCTTGTGTGTGTGTGTGTGTGTGTGAGAGAGAGAGAGAGAGAGAGATTTGAGGGTTTCTTTTTTAAATCCTCACCTGAGGATATGGTTATGGATTTTAGAGAGAGAGGAAGGGAGAAGAAGTGGGGGAAGAGAGAGATAGAGACATCGATGTGAGAGAGAAACATCTGTCTGCGCCCCAACCGGGGGTCAGACCCACAGCCTTTCCGGTGTGCAGGATGATGCTCCAGCCAGCTGAGCCAGCCGGCTAGGGCCGGTCTGAGTTCTTAATGGTGAAAAGCCACACAAGCAACCTGAGGGTTGTAATGCCATTTAGGGACAACGAATTAGTCATCAGGCAGTAGCACATGTAATTAAACCAGTGTGTCCTCACCCAGTGACAAAGAGGCCCACAAGTCCCAGAATCCTTTAGACAAACAAAGAAAGCCAAATGTAAAGAAGCGACCGACCCTGGCTGGTGTAGCTGGGTGGATTGAGTGCCAGCCTGCAGACAGGAAGTTGCTGGTTCGATTCCCAGTCAGGGCACATGCCTGAGTTGCGGGCCAGGTCCCCACTTGGGGGTGAACGAGAGGCAACCACACATTGATGTTTTTCTCCCTCTGTCTCTCCCTCCCTTGCCCTCTCTCTAAATATAAATGAATAAATAAAGCTTAAAAAAAAAAAAAAAACAGCGACCAGACTCCAGGTCCCCTGTTTGCTACCATTCCTGGTCTTTTCTCCTTGATAGAGAACCCAACCATCAGGGCACATAATCAAACCCATCTTCCCAATGTGATTACCGATCACAAAGGGAATAGGAAAAGAAGGTCGTGTCCAAACTGAGCCAGCCCCGGTGCAGGAATGGAAGTGCAGTTAGAACAGGCTGAGAAGACTCGCCCTGCTTGTCGAGAAAGATGTGCCCGGGAGCACTCGAGGGCTGACGTGGTTTAGTGGTGCTGGGGACATGGACGCGCCTTGGTGGGACCCCCATCTGTAAGAAAAGCACAAGTAAAGAAAAGCAGGTGACTTGCGGAGTGCTGCAGAAGGCCAGCCTCTGGGGGCTCAGCTCAGTAAAGAGTAAATACCATGTGCATTTATAGCAAGTCTGTTCAAAGTAAAAAAAAATAGCAGGGGTCTCCGGCAGTTAGCAGCCTGTACGATCAGATAGCACCGTGCAGTGGTCAGGGAGAATGTTGTTTTGCTGGGGACTTAGGTACCAAGAAGGCTGCACGCTTTATTTTGGGGGCACTCATGCTGTGCAGAGCGACTCTGGATTTGTTTGTTTGTTCAGGCTGCATGGGTTTTTGCCTTTCTCCCTTTTCCCAGCCATGTGACGTTTTGTGCGTGCGTAGCAATAGTTTGTGCAGGGGGCAGCTGTTGCTTTGTCGGCCCAGGTCTGATGGTGGTAACGGTCACAAAGTCGCCACAACCACAGGGCGGGGCAGAGGTGGGTTTGCAGCTGTGAGAGTACATGGCAGTTTATTCTTGTGTTATCATGTATTATTGTATTGTTTTCACGCCAACGATGGAAACAGTTTATTCTCATGTTATCATGTACTAATGATCGTATCACATTCTGTGTGAACAACTGTAAACCTACTTTTGCCCCCCCCCACCCCTGTATTCCTAATCAGAACACTCCTCCGTGCCTGGCTCGGTGCAGGTGTTCACACACCAGGTGCCCGTCACGCCCCTATACGGTGTGAGTGTGCGTCTCCTGATAAGACATGGAGAATCTGAGAGATGCTGCGGAGAGGAAAGGTTAACTTTCACGTGATGAGTGAAGGGCCGAGGAAGGTCAACTTTCACCATCTCTGCCATTGTTTTAGTCACAAATCACACCCTGCGGAAGCCATTCCGTGCAGTGTGCCATGTATTACCTGGGAAAGAAAAGACACCTGATAACTAATGCGTCCTTAATAATTGTATTTAAACGTTGAACAAATTCCCTTTTGTTGTTTATCTTAAATAAAAATGGACATATTGAAAACGAACACTATGGAAGTATTTTACGAGCATCCTTTCTGTAAGTATGCTTCCAGTCTTCTTGGTCCTCATCATCCTCCCTGTGTTAGAGACAGGGAGCAGGCTCAGGGAGGCAGAATCACTCGCCCAAGGCCACCAGGCTAAGAGGAGGCAGAAGTGAGATTCGAGCCCAGCCCAGAACGCCCAGGAGCAGCCCATCCCTGGGAGGAAAGAAGGGGCCGGGATGTCAGGCTGCAGAAGCAGCTCACGTCGGGGGCGGACGCGCCAGGCACGAGAGCAGAGCCAGTCTTTGCGGCCCAGGATGGGGCTGGGGCAGTGGGGCTGGAAGGGCAGTTGAGGGGCACCCATTTCAGCTCAGCTTTGCTGTGATACCTGTGCCTGGAGTCGGCACTGAGCTCTCCTGGTAAGGTAGCCAATGCCGGCCGGGTGTTCCCCCGGTGGGCAGGTGCCCCATAAAAAGAGGGTTCTGGCATTGGAATTGAAGGTTTGGCTCTGACTTGAAACTCAGGGACTGAAGAGCTTTGGGGCCATTTATGAGTGAGAACAGGCAGCCTGGTCCTTCATTCACCCAACAGTTGGATGAAGCCCATCCTGAGCCAGCCCAGTGCTGGGTGCCATGCACAGGGACAGATCAGTGGTCGGAGGCAGGCTCTGTCCCAGAGGACCCCCCACCACAACCCTGGGGGCTGGTGGGTGTGGAAGCTCCTGTGAGGGGGAAGTATGTGGCGGAGGTTGGGGAGGAGCAGCTGGGTCAGGTATTGAAGGGCCTGTAGCCCTCCCTAGTGAGACAGCGGTTGGACTCTGTCCTAGACAGAGAAGAGAGAGTGGAGGATGGCAGGCAGGGATGTGACAAGGTCAGATGCCTCTGCCGCAGCTTTGTGGCAGTCAGAGGGGAGAGGGAAAGGCTGGGGATTCAGGCAGGAGGCTGGACAGTTGGGGCACTTGAGGAGAAGGCCATTTGGCAGGAGTGTCAAACTCATTTTCACCAGGGGCCACATCAGCCTCGCGGCTGCCTTCAGAGGGCCGGATGTAATGTTAGGACTGTGTAAGTGCAACTACTCCTGAACAGTTAAGCGAGAGCTCAGCGCTGCCGCCGGGTAGAAACCAGGTTCCAGGGTGGATAAAATGAAGTGGGAGGCCAGATGTGGCCTGAGGGCCCTGTGTTTGCCACCTGTGCCACACGGAGACTTTCCTGGTCAAGGGGTTCTTGGTTGGGTCACCAGAAGACCATCGCTTGGTCGGTCAACAAACACTCGTGAAACACACCTGAGGAATGGGTGTTGAATACAGTGAGTATGTTACTGTTGTCAGCGACTGACTTCAGAGGAAGGACTCGTTTCCCTTCCTTCAGTCAAGGACTATATGAGGTCTGTCCGGAAGAAGTCCGGCCATTGTTACTATAATAACAGTTTGCACGACATCATTGTAGCCTGGCAGCCAAGGAGAGTGGACTGGAATGTGCATGTGAGAACAGTGATGACTTCGCTGTCCTAGTCAGTGGGGGCGGCAGACGCTGTGGAGTAAGCATGTGCACTGTGTGGCCATCGCATTCAAAATGACTGAATGAGTAGCAGCGAATCTGCTTCAAATTTTGTGTTAAGTTTGAACATTCCTCCGTGGAAACTATTTGATGATCCAGAAGGCTTTCGGGGACAATGCAGTGAGTGCAGTGCAAACACAAGCATGGCACAAATACTTCAAAGATGGTCGAGAATTGTTGACAGTGACCCACGTTCTGGAAGGCCTGCGACAAGCAGAAACCTGAGAATGTCAAACATGTACGGGTTGCCATCCACAAAGATCGGCAACTGACAGTGCGATAACTGGGAGCTGATCTGGGGATTCCAAAACTACCGTGTCTGAGATTTTGCACAGGGTCTTGGCATGAAACGTGTGGAGGCAAAATTCATTTTGCGGCTTCTGCTATCAGAGCAGAAGGAACATTGTGCTGCAGTTGCTGATGACTTGACTCAAACCGCTACCAGTGAATGAGATTTCCTCCAGAAGGTCGTAACTGGAGATGAATCCGGAAACTGAGGCCCAGTCGTCCCGATGGAAGTCACCTGGTTCTCCACACCGAAGAAGGGGCAGCAAAGTCGCAGCAGGATCAAGACGGTGTGAACTGTGTTTCTTGATCCAGAAGGTGTTGTCCATCACGAGGATGCCCCTCCAGGCCAAACAATCAGTGAGTACTACCTCGGCATTCTTCATCAGCTGAGAGATGCAATGTGACAAAAACAGCCCCAGCTTTGGGCAACTGGTGATTGGTAGCTTCACCATGACAACGTGCCCGCTCACTCCACATGTCTCGTGCAGAGGTTTTTGGCAAAACATCAAATCACCCAGGTTACTCAGCCCCCCTACAGCCCAGATTTGGTGCCCTGTGACTTCTGGCTTTTCCCCAAATTAAAGTCACCTTTGAAAGGGAAGAGATTTCAGACCATTGATGAGATTCAGGACAGTGCAACGGGACAGCTGATGGTGATTCCAACAAAGGATTTTGCAGAGTGTTTTGAATAGTGGAAGAGATGCTGGGAGAACTGTGAGATCCATAGGTGCCTGCCTTGAAGGGACTGAGGTGTCACTGTCCTATGTACAGTGTTTCTTGTATCCTGTATCTTCTTCAGTAAAATGTCCCTTATTTCCACAGTGCATGGCTGAATACTTTCTGGACAGGCCGGTCTGTTGGGTGCTCTGTGCTGAGCCTGTGCCAGGGGTGGGGGTGGTAAAGGGGACTCTTGCTCTCAGGAGGCAACCAAGAAATCAGTGACTGGAACGTGACAGCACAGAGGGGTGGGCTATGGGGCCAGGCCTAGTTGGGGAGTCAGGGAAGGCTGCCCCGAGCAAAGCGCTTTTATACTGAGCACAGGAGTGTGGGTGTTAGCCAGGTATTAGTTGAGGGAACAGTGTTCCTAGAAGAGGGAACAGCCTGGCTAAAGCACTGGAGGTAGGGAGGAAGTTTGAATGCAAGCGAAGCCTGTGGGGTTGAAGCTTCGGGGTAAGGGAGAGGCAGGACTCTGGGGTGAGTATTGTGGAATTTAAAGCAAAGTCAGCCTCTGTCCCCTAGTTCCCTCTGCCACCAGACCGCTAGCTGAAGGACCCCCACAGCCCTGGAGCAGAGTGAGGGCAGGGTGAAATGGTGGGGACTCTGGCATCAGGTGGAGTCAGTCCAGATGACCCTCAAGGTCCTTCCATCATAGAGACAGAGTGCAGTAGCCTAGGTTAATGTCCCCAGACATGTGACACCCAGCAGTATGCGGGCAGAATGGGGGTTCACAGAACCGGGCCAGCCCAACTGCACTTGGCCTTGCACCTGACACCGGGCTGTCGCTGCCCTTTGGGTCCCAGTCTAATCAAGAGGACCAGAGGGGCAACCTCCCCTGCTGAGGACACAGCCAGGGCACAGGCGTGGCCAGCAGGGGGACCAGTGAGACACGGGCCAGGTGAGAAGTTCTCTGACCAGGATGTAGGCGCACAGGAGCAGGTGGCTGAGGCCGGACCTCACGGCAAAGGGCGTTGCGTGACTAAGGAGTTAGGACTCCAGTGGTGTTGGTAGTGGGCTGTCTTTCCCGTGGGCTGATTGAAGGCAGAGTGGGTCCCCTATTCAAGCCCATCTAGCACGGGGCCTGGCCAGAGGGGCCTCAGTTTGCTCGCTGAGCGTTGACGGGCAGAGCAAACCCAGGCAGCAAGGTGGGCTGGGACGTAGGGGAAGGAACCAACAGCTGGCCGCCCCAGCTGGACTCCCCCTCCACCTGATGCACATCTGTGAAGTAGGCAAGCGGGTTGAGGCCCAGCCAGCATTCTACTCCCTGCCCGGCTGGCACAGAGGTTTTGCCAGAGCACCTGATTCAAGACCAGTCCAGGGTGTTGTGAGAAGGCTTGAGTGCGGAGAGCAGGCAGGGCCTCTCGTCTGTGAGCGCCGGGCTCTTGCTCCCAGCAGACAGACGCACCTCATCCCATCCACCTCCATGTGCACCTGGCTGAACTTGAACTGCAAACACAGCCATCAGCCTTCAAGTCGCTGCTCTAAAGTCACCTTCTCTGTGAGGCTCACCCTGGCTACCGTATTTAAAACCACACCCCCCGCCCCTGGCACTCACGGCCTCCTCACCTGTTCTCACTGTGCTTCTTTCTTCCCACATGGGACTTAAAAACGTTGTGCTGATTTTCCACAAGGCAATGGGTTTGTCTGTTCTGTTCACTGAGACATTCCAAGTACATAGCTTGGCGCCTGCCACTCGGGTACCTGATGTTAAATGAATGGATACTAATAGTACAAGAGTTCGTTGAGTGCTCACTTGTGCCAGATACCTGGCTAAGCCCTTATGTGTGTTGTCCAATCCATGTTCACAGGGCCCAGTAAGGGAGGGGCTATATTTTATATCAGATGAGGAAACCGGGATTCAGTGATTTGCCCAAGGTCACCTAGCTAGTTAATAGTGAAACCAGGATGAGAACCCAGGAATGGGGGGGACAGAAGGGACTCGCAGGAAGGACACAGAGGGGCTGAGCTTCAGGGCTACCCTGTCCTGCATTCTCAGTAGCTGGGGTGACCACGTAGCCATATGGACATGTGCCTGACATGGGGAGGTACCAGGAAATAGAAATCGGGGGCCAATCAGAGGGAGATGGCTCCTTTTTCTGGGGGAAAGAGGCTGGTGGGCAGGGAAGGTCCTGGCAAAGCTGTGAGTCTGCCTGTTTCAGTGGGTGGTCTGCAGGTGGGTTTTTAAGAAGACGGCAGACTGCAGTCAAAGCAAGCTCTCTGTGGTTAGCTGGAGTCTGGGCCAGGTCTCTGAGTGGGTGCTGATCGAAGGTTGGGTCAGCAGGGACCTTGGGGAGCCAGGAGGCTTTAGTACAGACCGGCAGTGGGAGGTAAGAGAAAAAGAGAGGGGTGGATTTTGGAGGCTTCAGTTCTCACCTGGGGCTCACCTGGGGAGAGTGTATGTAGTAGAGCCTGGGAGGCTTGGGGGCCAGAGGCGTGGTGCAGGCCAGCCAGGGCTTGGGGGCTGGAGCTGGCCTAGGGGTGTCTATCAGGGACCCCACCTCATTGGGCTGCCCATTGCAGAATCCACACAGGCGACAGACCCTACAAGTGCCCACATCCTGGCTGTGAAAAGGCTTTCACTCAGCTCTCCAACCTCCAGGTGAGTGGCCACCTGCCTCCGCCCGCCTGGTGCAACAGCTGCCTTCCCAAAAAGGGAGCATACAAAGGGGGTAGGGCTGGGGGCAGCCTGCTGGCCCCTGACTCCCTCCTCTGCTCCTACAGTCTCACCAGCGTCAGCACAACAAGGACAAGCCCTACAAGTGTCCCAACTGCTACCGCGCCTACTCGGACTCCGCCTCCCTGCAGATCCACCTGTCCGCCCA
The DNA here is from genome assembly GCA_004024845.1 of Tonatia bakeri. Taxonomy (NCBI): domain Eukaryota; kingdom Metazoa; phylum Chordata; class Mammalia; order Chiroptera; family Phyllostomidae; genus Tonatia; species Tonatia bakeri. The sequence continues at coordinate 380,368 of PVIA01000339.1, forward strand.
CGCCATCAAGCACGCCAAGGCCTACTGCTGCAGCATGTGCGGGCGGGCCTACACCTCGGTGAGTGCCTGGGCGCCCGGGCGGCCTCTCTCTCCCTGGGCCTCTGCTTCCTCCTCCGCCGCCTCGTCCTCGGATCTATACTGACTCCCCATTTTCCAGACAAGAAAACTGAGGCCCAGAGAGGGGAAGTGGCTCCTTAAGATCAGAGTGAGTGGCTGAGCCAGGGCTGCTGCTTCCCTGTTCTCTTTTAGGCCGCCCCAGGCCAAGCTCCGAGCTCCCTGGTGGCCTTTAGGGTTCCGAGGCGTGACCCCCCCTCCAGGCCCCAGAATGCTCCAGGCAGTGGAGGAGGGCTCGGTACCCTGCTCTCCAGAGTCCAGGAGCGAGAAAGGCCTTCCTCCTCTGGGGAAGCTGCAGCCCCCTCATGGCCACAAGGTGGCGCAGTGACTTTGCCCAGAGCCACCCTCAAGTCTCAGGAAAGGTCTGAACAGTGCTAGAAAGGTCATTGCATCCAGCCCCCTGTCCCTGGGTTTGAATTTCTCTAAACAAGGACCTTTCAGAACTCAGGAGGGGGAGTCCAGGTGCATCACTTGTGTGTGCGCTTCTGCCTAATCAAATATTCTGGGTAACAGACCCCGGCGTACCCCCAGATGGAGATCACTGAGTCTGTCTCCTCATCTGTCAGTGGAGGAGGTGACAGTTCTTAACTCACAGGGCCGCTGGCCGGCAGAGCTGGTGCCTGGCCACCTTCGCTGACATGTTTACCCACTCAGTGTTTACGGAACGCTTGTGCCAGCACTCGGGAACCAGGATGAACCAGACAGAGAGATTCTTAGCCCCCAGGGAGGTTAGAGGCATATTAAACAAGTAACCAGGCAGATAAGTGTGTAATGGCAAACTGTGGTCATTGCTCCAAGCAGGGTTTCCCAACCTTGGCCCATGTTGGCGTGTAGGCAGGTGCCAGTTTCCCGGGGAGCTGTCCTGGGCATTACAGCACCGTTTTTGATCTCTGCCCACTAGCAGCCCCCTCCCCAAGTTGGGACAACCAAGATGCTTCCAGACTTTGACAGATGTCTGGGGGTGGGGGAGCAAAGTAGCCCCTGATGGAGAACCACTGCTATGAAGGGAAATGGGTTTTGAAAGACAGCAGCAGGGAGGACACAATGGAGCTGGGAAAGAGACAGGGCCCGGTAGGCTGTCTGAGGAAGTGACATTTAGATGAAGCCTTGAAGGACAGTGGACCAGGTGAGGAAGAGGAGGAGGGGAGAAACATTTTCATGCAAGGCAACAGCAAGTGCAAACCCCTGAGGTAGAACGAACTCAGTGTCTTCCAGGAACTGAAAAGAAAACTAGGCCCCGTGGGGTCTGTGGGGCCTGTGAGGGGGGATGGGAAGCCACTGGGAGGGGACTGTCTGGGAGGGTATTTTTGAGTGGTCACTGTGGCTGGAGGGGGTGCACGGACTGCAGGCATGGTTCCCAGCAGAGCATGTGTCAGCTGCCAGCCAGGGCTGCAGCTTGCCGAGTTCTGAGTATGTGGCGATCATCCTTCCCTGGAGCTCAAAAGGCAGAGGAGAGTCGAGAGACCACAAGGACAGAACCTGCAGAGACCAGGGCCCTAAGGATCTGTGCGGGGGGTCCCAGAAACTGAGGAGCCCCGGTCACCTGACCTTCAGTCAGGCCCAGCCCCAAGCTCTTGACTGTCCTCCACACCCCCACGCTTAGAGGAGGGGCTGCGGCGCTCACAGTGGTGGTTCTCAGGGGTTCTGTCTGAACTTGGAGGGGCAAAGCGTGTCAGCACTCGCTGGCCTGAGGCCCCACCCTGAACTGGGCCCGAGTGGACTCGATAGAACACGAAGAAGTTACCTTAAAAAACAAAACAAAACATTTAATGCACTGGTTTTTAAACCACTTTAATATGTAAAAGAAACATTTCGGAACAGTGAACGCTCGTGTTCCTGTCAGCCCCCAGAACCACCAGCCAGTCCTGCTTCATCCCTGTTTCTGATTTCTGAAGTAAAACGAGCATCATACTGTTTCCTCTGAAAATGTTTGCGTAGTGTCTCTAGATGTAAGTCCTCTTTAAAAATATGCACAGTACTTTTATAATAGCGCAAAATAATTCACTTGAACTCCTTAATGTCATGAAACAACCCGGTCGGCATTCACATTTCGTTTGTCCCATGAATACCATATTTTTATTTACTTAGAATTTTATTAGTTAATCAAAATCTAAATGAGATTTCTGAGCCACACTGGGTCAGTGCATCTTTTAATCTGTGGGCACCCCCCACCCCACCCTTTTTTTCCTGTGCAATTTATTCGTGAGTAGTTCCGTAGCGTGGATTTTGCTGATTGCTTCCCTCTGATGTCGTTTGGTAGCATGTGGCCACCACATTTGAGGGCTTCCTCTGCCGGATTCTGAGCAGATTGAGGCATGAGGCCAAGGAGTGGCAGGTGGGAACCAGAGCACCACCCTGCAGCCTAGTGTGAGGGCCTGTGGGCCTGCAGGTGAGCCTTGGGTCACCTTGCCCACCCATTCTTGGGTACCTCAGGTCAGATTTAGCAGAGCCTGTGGGGGGCGCTAAAAGGAACAAGCTGAGCATGCCCAGTTTATGCTTCCAAAGTCACCGATCAAATCAGGCCCCACTTCTCCCCCAGCGAGGATAGAATGTGGGGGTGCAGAGGCTGGGGTCCCTCAACTCTTACTGCATACTAAGAGCTTTATCCACATCACCCTAGCAACGCTTCGAGATTGTTTCTGCCCCATTCCTGCTTGCAGAGGAGGAAGCTGAGGCTTGGAGGGGTGAGATGACTTGTCTAGAACTAGGCTCAAACCTAGGCCTGCTGCTCCACCTTCACTGGGAGCACCAGCCAGCCAGTAAATGGCAGCTGGCCTGGCCCCACGGAGTTCCAGGTGGTCACGGCTGAGGGGCGATCCTGACCTGCTGGCTCGACAGCCAACACACCATGGTCTCAGACCGTAGTCAGTGAGCCAGCCCCCAGGCCTGCCATGCAGCATCCCTAGAACCCATGCAGATGGCCATCTGTCCCCCACAGCTGTGGCTGCTCACTACTAGTTGGCCCACCTGCCAAGGAGCCCTCCAGTGGCCACTTGGGGAACTACATCCTCTTCTGCCTCCCTTGCCTTCTGTTGGTTTTACGTTCTGAATCTCACCCCCGCCCACAGGAGACCTACCTGATGAAGCACATGTCCAAACACACGGTGGTGGAGCATCTGGTGAGCCATCACTCGCCCCAGAGGACGGAGTCCCCCGGCATCCCGGTGCGAATTTCCCTCATCTGAGCCGACCCAGGCGCCGCCCTGCCCGCTGGCAGACACAGACCCAGGCAGCACCAGGCCCCGCCCACTGGCAGACACAGACCCAGGCAGCACCGGGCCCTGCCCCCCTCCAGGGCCCTCCTGGAACAGCCGAGCTCTCTCATGACCTTCCTGACCTTCCAGAAAGCCTGGGCCGCAGAAGCCCTGCCCGGTCCAGCTCCGGGGGTGGCCAGGCCAACTGCAACGTTCTGGACTGTTTGGTGGCATCCAAAGACAATCTCAGAGCACTTTGAACCTCTCTGTTGGGTTTTCTTTTTCTCCCCCACCCTTCACTTGCTTCACTGTTTTTTTTTTTTTTTTAGTTTGTTTTGGAAATAACAAAAAAGATATTTATTGGCCAAGAAGTTGGTGCTGCTAAGACCGAGAAGTGAAAAGAGTTGGACAGATGGACACAGAGAACCAGAGGGCAGTGTGGGAACTTCTCTTGCCATGGCCTTAGGTCTGGAGGGAAGGCTCGGGCCTGGGTTTCTGGACTGCAAAGGGGCCCCTAGTGGGAGGGGCAGGAGGCAGCTAGAGTGAGCCACTCGCCCTGGGTGCCCAGCTCGAGCCCTGAGCCGCATGCACCCTGGGCAACACTGACCAGAGGGGGGCAGCAGCTACCCAGGCTTCAGGAGGCGGAATGAGAGAGGGGCCACCCGGAGATCCAAAGGACCAAAGGGTGCAGCATTGGGCTGGGCTGGGCGCCAGCCCAGGGAAACGGGGTGGGGGCGGGCTGGGTGAGACCTGGCCCCCCGCTGCCCTTCAGACCACCCCAGTCTACCTCGGTGCTGGCCAGGAAACCTATTGCCTACCTCTCCTGCCGTCCCAGACTGTGGGCCAGGGGATGGGGAGGGCGTGGGTCTGGGACTAGGACCCCTCCATAGTTTCCTCCAGATGGGGCACTTCCCAGGGAGAGGTTATTTGTCTTCCCTGCCATGGAGGGGGAACCCCCAGCTCAGGCCCTAGGCCCCTGGGCAGGGAAGGGATCCTCAGAAAGGAGGGTCCCCAGGAGCAGCCCCTGCCCTCGGCCCCCACAGACACACCCCAATCTGAAAGCCATGCGTGTCCGTGTATATAGGAACTATGTACAGAGCCCGGAGAAGCCCCCTCCCTCCCCCGGGGAAAAAAAAAAAAAGAAAACTAGACAGAAACTCATCTATATATTCTGTATCTGGAGTTCCGTTTTGAATATTAACTGTGTTATTTTTATACACTTTTTAAGCCTTAACTCACCATTGATTTACCAGTTTAACGTTTCCTGGGGTTTCTTTTCCCACGGGGTTCTCTGCCCCCACCCCCACCCCTTTGTTTGACTTGCGTCGTCTGATACTCAGTATTGTAGCTTTTGTCCGCATGTTACTACCCTGTAAATACGCTGTTATACATACTGTTAACACCCTTTGCTTTTTCTGCGGGACCTCCAGGCCACCGTACTTAGAACTAGTTACCTTATTAAAAAAGAGAAAACCGTCCTTTGGCTTCTCAGTCTGCATCTTGGCGGCAGGGAGGTGAGTGCAGGCGCCCCTCAACGCTTCAGGAAAAGAAGTTTGCATTATATTTAAGAAAAGGGGTGGGGAGTAAAAAAATCAAATGTGGGGGAAAACACTAAAGGGGGCGAGACACAAAGGAATTCCAAACCCTCTGCTCTTTGTATTTCTCTGTTGTGAAGAATAAACTGTACCTGCACCCGGGCGGCGGTGGTGTGTGGTGTGCTCTGTGCGAGGGCGGGGTGGGGGGCGCCTTTCCACTGCTCCTCTCCCCTCCCCCGCCCCCAGACTCCGGCAGGAAGGGGAAGGGCAGCTCACTGTGGGCTGGTCTCCGTCCAGCTGCCCAGCCGGGTGCCTGCTGCCCTCCTGGCCCCCTACGAAGTGGGCAGCAGACCAAGAGAGGTGTTTCACTGAAGATCACGCTGCAGTTAAGGGGCATAAATTTAGCCCAGGTCTGCCTGATTCGGAAGCCTTTTTAGACACGGGGGGTCCATCAGTGAGGATCGCTGCCCCCTCTCCCAGAAGAGCAGCTGCATCCCGTTGCCCCGCCCCTCTGGGGGACCATCGTGAGTGCCCTGATTTGCAGAAGCTATTCCTGTGGTTGAGGGACCAAGAAGTCCCCTGCGCCTGTGTTTGCCCCACAGAGGTCAATGTTCTGATTGCTTAGGAGAGCGATGCAGGAATTAATTCGCTCAAAGTTTATCAAGGCTGGCCCTGTGCTAGGCATTATGGGAGAGGTAGCAGTGACTCATCCATGAGTCACTACGGGCTCACCAGCGGGAACTCACTCCTCCCAGCCCTCGAAGTCCTTGTGTGTGAGAGACTCATGGCTGCAAGGTGTAGAAAGCCCAATGCAAATGAGGATGTATTGGCTTAATGACATTGCAGAATCAGGTCAGCTTCAGGGCTCAATGACACCTGTCTCCACTTGGCTTTGTCCCCAGCTGCCGTACCCTCCGGCTTCTGTGGGGTCGGCAGCTCCAGCCTCACAACCCCCAGGTTCCCAGCAGTCAAGCCTCTGTCTCCCAGAAGTCCCAGCAAAGGCCCACTTGGGTCTTCCTGGTTTGCACCGGGTTAGATACCATCCTTGAAGCTGTCACTGTGACCAGAACGTCTGTTCTTGATCGACTTGGGCCTAGTGCCTGTGCTCTGCGCCTGGAACAGAGTGCTAAACCCGCCTCCGAAGACCGTCTCCCCAGGAGGACACCAGGATGTGTTATTGTTGGAAGGGGCCACGGATGAGCAGCCAAGAACATGTTTGAAGTGCTCTCACCTTTCTCACAGGACTCACCTTTCCCTCTGAAACTGACCTCCCACAGCCTATGTGGTGAAGGGGTGGGCTCTGGCCATCTTCTGTCACATGACTCTATCCCAGGCACAGCTGATGGGCCAGGGGCAGCCACCTGACTCAGCAGCTTGATTCCTAGACCAGTGGTCCCAGTGGTGCCAGTGGTGTGTACAGTTAAGTCCTCACTTAACATCGTGATAGGCTCTGTGACTTTAAGTGCAACAACACATAACCAATTTTACTAGAGATTAATTGATAGAAAAACGAGTTTAGTTCATACTGCGTTCTCATCAGCATTACATGGAAGTGACATGGACTGAAACGTTGTTTGAAGATCTGCTGTGCTGGCTGGCTGTGCTGGTCCAGGAGAGCGGGCTGCACGCACCTCTCCCGAACTCTGCATTCAGTGAGAGCTGGAAGTCCACCACAGCGAGATTTACATGCTGGTGTAAATCCCTGCAGACTGGGGCTTGCTTTTTCCTCCCAGAGCCACAAATGCTAAACATTTACCAGCACACCACTGGTTGGCTCTTCAATCAGATCCTCCGTTCCATGCATTCAGAACGAGTTAGGAGACGGTGGGCACCTGCACAGGCAAACCCTGTGGACTAGGGGTCGGGTGGCTGTGGGGCCAGACACAGGCAGGAGGACGCAGCAGGCAGAAGGCAGCAGTGATGGCTGGAGGATACCAAGAGCCAATAGCACCTCAGCTCCCAGCTTTCAGTCTCTGCCTTCTGGCCAGGTTTAATTTCCTGCTTGTTCTCACATCAGTGAATTCAGTTGCTAGTGGTGTAACTTTGGGCAGGTACTTAATCCTTCTCTGCTGATTTTCTCATACTTAAAATGAGGGGTGTAACAGTCACCAGTTTATAGGGAGGATGTGAGGATTAAATGAATCGATACATATCTAATGCTTAGAACTGAGCCAAGAACTTAATAAGTACCAAATAAATCAGCTGTGACTCCATGAACCTGCTGGAGAAGGGGCAGCCTGGGAGAGGGAGAAGGAAAGTTGTTTTCCGGAGCACCACAACCCCTGCAGGCGGGGTGCCTGGCATCCCCATTTGAGCGTGAGGAAACAGAGACCCCGCAAAGGTAAGGAATCTGCCCACAGGCACACATGGGTAGAAGGGCAGCCAATTCCCATCCAGGCCTTACCTGCACATGCTCAGGTCTCCAGTGCCCCAGGGTTGTGTGTGTGACCCTTCGTGGACATCCTAGGGTAATAAGATGGGAGCATGGCCCCAGGGGAAGGAAGGTGCCACATCACAGTCATCACGCAGTGACCTGTTCTTGGGCACACGTGGCTTGTTCTCATCTCTAATCCGGTGGTCAGAAGGCCTTCTGGGTTTTGCTTCTCTAGTTTAAGTAGGGGGCACTGGGGAAACTTGCAGCAGTGTTGAGGGGGGAGATAGATTTTATTTCACATTATTGGAACTTGCTTGTAAAAATGACTAGACCATGAACATCATCGGGGTTAGTTTCCAGCCAGCACTACTATCCTCCCCGCTAAGATCGGAGGCTGTAAAAACGCAAATCTGCGAGAACAGTACGTAAAGGACTCAGGACACCTGGCATGAGACCCTCCCCTCCCCTGGTCTTGGTGTTCCCAACTATCAGACGGGGGCTTTGGGGCTCCCAGCTGTTACCTTCCCTGTCTCCTCGGCTCTGTGACCATCTTTCCTGGAGGACCTGATGACCTCATGCTCCTATTGGGAGCCTGCATTTTCACCTGTTGAGGATGAGGAGTCTGGCCGGGAGCCATGGATGAGGAAAGTTCTCTCCTGGGTACTGTGGCCAAACAGACCTATGAACCCCAGCACCAAAGCGGAAATACCGCTTTTGTGGACTTTGACTCTCCAGAGAAAACACCCACAAGGACATGTTTGGAATAATTATTTTATTATAATGCCAACAGAAAAACTCCTGGTCTATAGAAAAGTCTTACAGGAGTTTATTTGAGCCAAATTTTAAAGACATGCTTGGAAGCAAAATCTCAGAAGATTGAGAAAATACTCTGAAGGCAGTTTTTCAGTTCCTTTTATGCATTTAGAATCAAAGGGACAAAATGTAAGGAGGGTGCATGCTATCCACTGGTGGAAGATTAGGGAGGTGGGAGAAAGCAAGGTGGAGAAATCTCTAGGACCGGATAAAAAGCAAAGTGGGGAAACAGAATTGTACATCGGTGGGCACAGGACAGTTAGTAATGAACATGGACAGCACAGGGAGACGGTGTGCAGGGAACGAGATGACTCAGGGCTTCTGGTGGCTGCCTGTGTTCAGTGCCCGAGGTTGTGCCTTTGAGGGGAATAGAAATGAAACGTGCTCGACGTCTCAAAGGTACGGTATCCTAGATATGTAAGAACAGTGGACAGGGCTCACGGGAGGTAAAGACTGACTTTGCTAAAGAAGCCGTAGGCCTGGGACGTGACTACCCACCAGGGACTGCCTGGTTTAGGAATTGACGTGGTTGCTGAGCTTGTCGGGCCTGCCATGGGCCCACTGCTTATTGCACAGCCCCTTTCCATCCACAGTAATATTACTTAAACATGTACAAGCTATGCTTGAGGGCGGGGGAGGTGAAAGTCAAAGCCAAGGGGCTGGAAGCCACAGGTGTTGCTCCCTCTGTGGCTCATGCCCCCAGGCAGTTTTATTTATTTTGAGCAGCTGACCTCACATGTCGATTCTGTGGCTTCAGGCAGTTACGTTCCCTTTTTGTGCCTCAGTCTCCTCCTGAAAAGGGGGAGGGTGTTCCTGAAGAGGGGGAGGGTGCAGTTGCTAAAACATCTCCTCAGAAGGCATCCCCTGAAGTCAGGAGGGTCAGAGGTGAATGGCCTACATGCATCAGTCCCCATGGAAGATGAGGAAAAGGAGATTTTACAAGTAAGAAGCTCCCTGCCTGAGAGGTGTTTTTTCCCTTTTTGTCATGCCTGATTTAAGCTTTGATTGCCCACGAATTCACTTCAAAGAGAGTTATCTCCAATAAATACATTGCCAGTCTCCTGACCACAGAGAACCAGGTCATCCTTCCACCCCTCACTGAGGATCCTTTGTTTGAGATCTTGGTTGATTACAGTAACTAGCCACCTTTGTCCACCTGTTTTTTTCTCTTCCTGAGCTTTTACATTTCTGCTCTCATATTTTGAATTCACCAAAAGAGTCCACGAAACCCTAGAATCCTGCCTTGGATCCCAATAAAACTGGAACCCCAGGCCCACCCTCTCTCTCCACTGAGACCTTGCCGCATGGCCCCAGGTGTGCTGTGTAATTTCTGGGTCCCGTAAGTAATGAACCTTTATTGTCTTCAGTGTTCTGATGGTTTTTGCGGAAGGGCATCTTGCAATCACGAAAGAACCGCATGCGCAGGTCCAACCACTACCTTGCTCAGAGGCTGGGACCAGCACAAAACTCTCAAAGGCCAGGGCGGCCTCCTCCCACATGCAAGGGGTGGCAGAGCTGTTTTCGTCCCGGCTCTCCTTGTCCTCCAGAGTGCCATGCTGCTTCCAGAAGGATTCCCAATGGCTTCAGGGTCTCTCCTTGCTGCTCCGCCCACTCCACATCCTCCTAGGGCCCAAGGTGTCCGTCCCGCAGGTGAGGCGAGGCTTGGCCCTGGCTCCTAGTCACGCACCAGATCATACTCCTTGGGCGCCCAGAGCAGGCGCGGGTGGCGGATCTCGGCCCGCCGGCCTATCTCCAGGCTCCAGCAGAACTCCGGCGACAGCACCTTGGCGGGCTTGTACAGCCAGAAGTACTTGTTGAGGTGGCTCTCGTCGTGCCAGCGCGCCTCCAGGCCGCGCACGCGGTCCTGCTCCTGGGCCCGCGCGCAGTGCGCCGTCAACCCGCGCACCGCCTCCACTGTGCCCCCAAACAGGGCGCCGTGGTAGTAGAAGTCGCCCTCGCCCGACGCCAGTGCGGCGGCCGAGCGCGCGTCGCGCTCGTAGGGCAGCACTGGCCGCGGCCAGTGGTAGTGCCAGGCGTGCAGCTGCGCCACCGAGTCGGCCAGCGCCTCGGGCCCGAAGGCGCCGCTGAAGTACTGGTCCACATCCATGCAGAACACGAAGTCCGCCTCGCGGCCCAGCCGGCCGCCCAGCGCCGCGTGCAGCGTGCGCATGCGCTCCATCGACACGTCCTGCCAGCGCCGCTCGCGGGACACGCGCTCCACGCGCAGGTGGCGGCCCGGGCCCAGCGGCAGGCGAGGCACGGCGGCCGGGCGCTCAGTGAACACGTAGTAGACCACACGCTGGCCCACCATGAAGTGCCGCTCGGCTGTCTCCAGGAAGCGCGCCAGGTACTTCTCCAGGTACCTGCGGAGCGGAGCGGGCCGGGGAGTCACCCTGGCCGCGGGCCTAGGGGCCCGGGGCCGCCCTCCTCAACCCCTCCGCTCCCTTTGGTCTCCCCTCCCCGACTGGACTTCCTGCCCCTCCTCATTCAAGCCCTTGGTTCTCGGTTCTCGTAACCCTGCAACCTCCGGTCCCTGGAGGTCTTGAAAACTCCAATCCCAGAATCATGCAAGCAGATTAAAGATGATTGCAAATTGTTTGGCGCCCCTGCCCTCAGGGTCCCTGTCTTCCCTCCCTTGAACTCAAGCTCTCCCAAGGAAGTGGTGCTTTGCTGGCCTTGGAAGTGCCGGCAGTGTTAGCCTCTGTCTCTTTAGAGCTCTGGGCCTTTGCTTATGTAAGTCCCAGAATTTGGCTGTGGCAGCGATGTGAGAAAGCCCAAACTAGCCATGCAGAGAGGCTGTGTGGGGAGAGGTGCTCCACCAGTCTTTAGCAGTGGGCTATCCCCGTGGAGACCCAGACAGTGGGGAGCAGTGAGGAGCATTTCTGTGGAGCCCTGTTGGAATTCCTCGAGCACAAAATCATGAACTATGAGGCTAATATATTGTTACCTTAAGTCCCTGAGGTTGGGGTAATTCCTTACATAGATAACCAGAAACTTCGTACTGTCAGAAACTTTGTTGTATTAACAGACTTTGGGGGCCTCTGAAAGAAGAGTGATGATACCTGATATCTCTGAACATGCAGCTGTCATGTGGCAGACAGTGTTTGAAGTCAGTGTGCATTATTGCATTTAATCCTCACCGTTGGTTATTATCCCTGTTTTCTCAGGTGAGGAACAGCAATGAAGAGCTGTAGTAACTGGGGACTGCTGCAAGCATACACACAACTGGTGAGTCACAGAGCTTGTTCTGACCTCAGACTGGCACCGGAGCTTGAACCTTCACCTGTACTTATTCTGTTCCTGGTAGATGTGTGGGGGATTGGAATCATAGACCTTGGAAGCCTCCGCATCCCAGGATGTTATACTCACAAAATCTGAGAATTCAGGATCTTGAGGCCCTGGAATTTCTGGATGACCCCTAGGGCTGGCGCAGAACACCCAGCTTAGGATCCAGAACAGAAGTGGGGGCACCAAGGCCCTGGGAGAGGCCAGCAGTGCTGCCCACCTGGCCCATGGGTCAGCCCTTGCTCCTCTTTGCCCCCCTGCCCTGCAGGGGCTCTCCTGGCTTTCTGTCCCTTCTGGAGTGTGGAGGTAGGAGCTAAAGGAACTCTGGGGTATCCGATGACAGAATTCCTTCCCCACAATTTCCATATCTCTTCCTGGATGTAAAGCTCTGTGTTCCCAAAGTAGTCGGTCCCATTGTTACAGACTTTCCTTTTCACTGCCTTGAACTCTGCCTCTGTGCGCCCTGCTTAGGGCCGCAGGGTCTGATTGCCACTCTCAGCCAGGAGTCCCCTTTGCATCTGGAAGTGGACACGTGGCTCGGACAGCCCTGCCATCCCCAATGGGCATGACAGTGCCCCTGGGATTTCTTCTCCAGCTACTTCTGCGGCTCCTTCTCCACATCTGGGGCTCCCCTGGTCTTGGGTCAGCCCCCTCTCCTGCAGAGATTCTGTCCTCCACCCACCTCGGTCACCTGCCCCCATGTCTGCTCCCCTGGCCTGATCACCATCAGTCTGCCCCACTCTGTGAGCCCCCTACCCTTCCAGCCCACTTCTGGCGACGCCCTCCCCAGCAGTCCTGCCCCACTGAGTGCTCAGGTCTGATCCCTTTCTCAGCGTCCCCTCCTGTCTTCATCTCCTGCCCAGTTCAGAGTCCCTGCCTTGCAGAAACCCTCAGCTCCCAGCCCCTTTTCCTCCATCAGGCTTGTTGGCAAGCCTCCCTGCTCCCCTTACTTCATGCCCGCATCTAGCCGCTGACCTCCAGTGGGCACTCACTGCAGGCGGGCCCTTTCCTCTATTCACCCAATGGCCCCCTCATCTCACCATCCTCACCTGACGGACGCCATCATCTTCTCACCACAGACCCGATGCTTCCAGATGGACCCCCAGCCCCTGGGCAGGGTTTTTCTAGGACATGGTTCTGAGCCCCTGGCTGCCTTTGCTGGGGATGGGGGTGCTCCACAGTGTTGGTGTTCAGGAAGGACAGAAAGGAGAAGGGTGGTCCTGCCCTCACCCCGGGACCAGGGTGCTGTCTTTGCCTTCCGAACCACCTTGGGATCCTTTGGCACAGGGAACAGGGTGCCACACCACCTGTACCACATGTACGCCCTCCCACGCCCTGCTGGGACAGCACTGCTCCCCTCCCCAGGCCTTACCTGCCTACGGCAAAGACAGTCAGCCCAATGGTGAGGTTCTGCTGCATAGCCTCTTGCTGGGCCATGTCTGGATCGAAAGTGCCATCCCAAATAATGGGGGCCCCCCAGGAGGTACAGGTCAGGACTTCCGGCCGGGCCCTGGCCAAGGCAGGGATGAGAGATAGGTCCATCCATTCACCCACCTGGTGATGCTCACTGCCATCTCCCCATGCTGGGCCCTAGGGACCCCCAGGTGGGGCATACCCCCTCCCTAGCCCAGAACTAACAGAGCGGGTGGAGAGATATATGACCTGCTGGGCTGCTGGGTGGACCCCCAGCTCTGCCAGGGTGGGGCCGTGAGGAGGGCAGCGACTCTGGAGCACATACTACAGGGAGTATGGGTGATCCCTCCCCTTGGAGTGAGAGGGACAGTATCTCCTTACCAGAGACGCAGGAGACCCGAGAAGTTGTCCCTCAGCAGGGACATTCTGGACAAAGGGCAGGTGCCCATGGGGATGAAGGTTTCCAGATACCTGTTGGGCAGGGGCAGTGGTGAAGGCGTGGCAGCCTGCTCAGGAGCCCTGTCGTCTGCTCCTGACACGGAGGGGGGCCCACGGGACACCTGTGACTGGGATAGCCACCACCCTCCATCCCTCAAGGAGGCACTTGGAAAGATTCCCTTTCATCCTGCTCCCGCAGGCCCCACCTGGAGTGCTGAGGGAGGAGCTGTACCTGACGGCAGGGAGCCCATATAGGAGCAGCCCTGAGAAGCCAACTGCAAGCAGGATCAGCCGCCAGAAGATTCTCTTCCAGGCCCTGGGGGGTGGGGAGGGGCATCACAACATGCTCTTTATACCTATGTTTATATTTATATACACACAGATATCTGTATGCACATATGAGAAATTATTCATGCAATGTAATGTTTCATTTTGTATTTTGCAATTGAACATATTATCGTCACATGGTGCAGGCATTCGGAGACACAAGGGTACGTGCAGGGCAGTGTCCTTCCTGTTCCCAGACACCCAGCCCCTCAGCGTGGAGGCAGCCGGTGTCACCAGTCCCCTGTGTGTCCTCCCAGACAGTCTGTGCACCGACAGGCAGCATGGCAGACACGGTAGCGGGTGCTCTCCCCCACCTGCCTCTCCCCCTTCCTTTTTCCCTTCTTGCCCTGTGAGGGTCTTTGCCTCCCGCTTCCCCTCTCCCCGACGGCAGCACAGTAGACGTGCTGTTTTGCACTTTGCGTGTTCCATGGACTGTTATGGCTTTGAGGCTGTTCCATCTGAGTACTTAAAGTGCGCCCTTACCTTTTTTTCCAGTGATTGGCAATGGCGTAGTTTACCTGACCAGGCCCCTTCTGATGAGCATTTAGGTGCATATCCTTTGCTTTTCCCAGTAGTGCTGGGGCGCATCGCCCCAGGCAGGTTTGGGGTCAGTAACATCAGGTGTGGGGTGCTCACGTGGGGAAGGGGCTGGGGCTGACTTGGATGTGGGGGAGTCTGGGAGGGGTGGCAGGGCAGTCTGTGGCTTGGTGGCTGGAAGGTGACAGCTGTCTGGGAGCTAAGGATGAGTTGCTGGGCCGCATGGAGGGCAGCTGTGGTCAGGGACCGTGTGTCTGTCTGTCATGGCTCTGGTCACCGGGCTGGGTTCCTCCTGCAGAGCTCAGCAGCCCCATTCCTAGCTCAGGGGAGGTGGACTCTGGGATTGGTCGATGGCTGGTTGATATCCAGGAAGAGCCCCAAAAGTTGAGAATCTTAATAAGTTCCTTCTGAGGGTCTCATCCAACGTTCCCCATCCCTGCTGTGCACCCACCCCGTCTCTGGAGAGGCTGGGCCCGTATGGTGAGAAGCACAGACAATGGGGCCAGGCCCTTGGGTTCGAATCCCAGTTCCCCCACTTATTAGCTGTCTGGGCACGGGCCAGGTTTTGGACATCTGCCCTGTGGTCTCCTCGTCTGTAACATGCAGATGACAAGAACACCTGCCTCAGAGGGCTGTTGTGGTTACTGAGTTATTATGCACTAAGTGATTCGAACAAGGCCACACACATAGAAATAGCTCAGTAAACTACTATTATTCCTGAACAGAGAGTCAATGATAATATTATTACTCCCTCCCTGCCCCTCCTGTCCCTCCGGCCTCCACAGGGACCCTGCCTGCTCGTCCTCCACCGGGACCATTCCGTGCTTCCACTCACCCCCCACAGAGCCCCCCAGGACCTCTCATAAAATGCCAGCCTGCCTCAGCAGTTTCCATGTCACACAACCAGGCAAATCCTCAAAGAAGAAATGCATTTAGTAGTCACACGTGGAAAAATGTCCACCCTCCCTAGTAATCAGAGACATACAAATTAGAACAAGGTGGCATGTTTTGCCTGTAAAATGAGCACATTTTAACAAGGAGTGGAACTGGCCACATTGCAGGAGTGCAGCGGGACAGCTGCTCTCACGCCAGCCAGTGGGATGCAGCATGCCACCGCTGTTCTTTGGAAAGCTGCCCAGCTATGGGAATCGAAGCTCTCAGTCTCCCTCCCCTTTAATGCAGTGACTTCCGCTTCTGTGCAGAGGAGAGCGTCTTCAGTGTGGAAAAGGCTTATGCATCCAGGCATTCCCTGATTTCTGTTCACTCATGCACTCAACCACATTTATGGGGTATGGGCTCAGAATCAAGTGCTGTGCGAGGTCCGGGTTTCCAGAGTCAGACATGGGCCTATCTTCAGGGAGTGGCGTGAGGAAGGTGGGTGGCCATGAGGGGAGGGAATGGGTCATTTGTCAGCAGCAGACAGGTGAGTGGAAGGAACACTGCATGATGAAGGCTGTGATTGATGTAAATACGAGATGCTATGAGGGCAAATTGGAAAGTGGCACCTGTGCCCTGCCAGGTGGGAAGTCAGGGAAGCTTCCTGGAGGAGGTGACCTATAAGCTAGGGCCTAAGGAAGTGGAAAGGATCCAAGCAAAGAAGGTAGGGGAGGGGAAAGGGAGGTCCATGAAAAGGAAACAAGAGTGTGCAAAAGTGACCAAGCGTCTTCCGTGAGGCACCACGCCCCCTGTCAGACTTCCCTCCGGGAAGGCAGGTAGGGGCCTAACCATGGCCAAGGGCCTCTGATGGGCTGATCTGGGCCTCACTGGTACAGCGACAGAGGACACCTGGGGGCGTCAGTGCCCCCCACCCCTGATCTTTCCACTTGGATATCTCACAGGCATCTCAGACTTAGCCAGAGAGGGACTCTCGATTTTCCTCAGAAATCTGCTCCCCACTTGGGTCTCCTGCATCCTGGGAAGGGCCATTGAGGTGATGTGCCCCCTTTCTCACACCGAAGGCCTGGGAGCCTTGATTCCTCCCGCCTCTCACGCCCCACGTGCAGTCCACCAGCAAGCCCTGTGGACCCGCCCACAAACACCGGAGGCCCGTCCATGTGCCTGCACCCCTCTCATTGTGCTCCAGGCCACTGTCTGGATACCCTTCGTAGCACCCCTTCCACCCTCCCTGCTTCTGCTCTTGGTCCCCCGACACTCCATTCTCCAGTGACTTCTCACTGCTCTTAGAAAGAACCCCGGGGCCTGGGCTGCGAAGCTGCCTGCGTCTGGCTCCTGCTGTCTCTTTTGTGCTCCCCACTGTGCTCCAGCCCCAGACTCCTTGCTCACCTCCGTATGGCTTGCCCTTCTTATCGTTTGGAACTCAGCTAGGACTCTCTGTGCGCCCTTTCTCGCCCCTGGGCTTCTCTCTGCCAGTGACTCTGGAGTCTTTGTGTCTGGCGCAGCCCCTTGCTGAGCACTGGACTTGGGCATCGTGTGTCCTGCAATGCTGTGGGTGTCCCGCAGACACCTCAAACTCAGGGCCTCTCAGGCCGCATTTCGAATTTCCCCAGATCCCTTCTTCCTTCTGCGTTCTCCATCACCGGTCCCGTTACTCAAGTGGGACCCGTTCCCCTCCCCCTATAGCCAGGCATTCAGTCACCAAGCTCCATCACATTTGCCTCCCCATACAGCCCGAGCTCCCTCCGGTCCAGCCCACGGAGCTCCTCCTGACTCATTGTTTCTCGTCCAGATGGGTTCCTGCAACTGTCCTCCTGGGCTGCGTCCTACGAAGCGTCCTGGCCTTGCTTTGACTTTGTGGCCTCTCACCTCCCCCTCTTTGCCTAGATTGTTCTTTTCCTGTCGGCCACCACCAAGCTCCGATCATTCCCCAGTACCCAGCTTCCCCCTCGGACTCCTTCCTTGACCTTCCCAGCCAGCACCTGCTCTCCCCGGAGCCCCTGCTGTGCAGGCGTCCACTCTAGCACCTGCCAGACTGGACTGGGACTGGCTGCCCCGCTAGGCCATGTGCTTTCCATTTTATTAGACTTTGGATTCTCGGTGCCAATCTGCAGCCTGCCTCATGGTTGGCAGTATTAATAATGATTTGCTTGGTGCAGCAATGAGGTAATCAGTGGGCTCCTTGTCTTCATTCTCTTTCCTCAACTGGCAGTTCCACCTTTGCACCTAAAACTCCACTTTCTTGGCCGAGAGTTTTACTCCCTGTCTCATGGAGGTCTGACCACGGCCTCTTGAAGAAGATGCTGTGGTTATCCCCACCTTATGAAGGAAGGAACTGTGGCTCGGAAAGGTTAATCAGTTGCTCAGGGTCACACAGCTACCGTATTTCGCTGTGTAATACGCACCCACGTTTTTGTGTGTGTTATACATGGGATTATTATACCCACAATATGTAACCATTATACCCATGCATAATGTGTACCCTTATTTTTCCTTCAAAAACTCGGGCAAAATGGTGCACAGTATACATGGCAAAATACGGTATTAAGTGTTGGAGCTGAGGGTTGAACTTAGATCCAACTCCCAAGCCAGAGTGTGGCATTTGGGGCTCCTGATGACCTCGCCTTAGCTCAGCCCTGAGGCTTGTCTTCCAAGGGTCCTGTCATCATTCCCCCACAGGCTTGATTCTCTCGAGGCTCTGCAGCTCTCTGCAAGTCAGTGTCTGTCCTGCAAAAGCCTCTCTCTTTCCTCCCTCTCCAGCTCCGTGATGGGCTCCTGGAGGGCTGGCCCCACCGGGGCCTCTCTGCCTCCCTCCCAGAAGCACGGCTGCCCGGGAGGGAAGTCCGTCTGTGCTGCCGGGCAGGAAAAGGGTGGAGCGGACTTCTCTCTGTGCTCACTGCCGTCAGAACCCTGCCAACCAGGGCAGGACAAGCCGATGCTTACCTTGGGCACTGGGCCTTCAGCAGCACAGCCAGGCAGAGCTGGCCGCAGTGGGCTCACACTGTCAGGTCCAGGAGGGCTTTGAGACCCAAGCCTGCAGTAGGCACCGGCCAGCTCCTGCCGCCCATGCCATGCCCCGGCCTGGGAGCTCTTAGTGCCTAAGGCCCCTGCCCGATCCATCCCTCCACGTTCTTTTCTCAGGTATTTTTGAAAGGACTCCCTTGCCCTGTTCCCTGTACTTCCCTGAAGCCTACCCCATGCCCTGTTCCCTCCTTCCTTTCAAGATGGGATTACAGGTCGGTCATTAGTTTTTAAATGGGAACACATTTCCAATCCTGGACAATCACTCCCAGAGGAATATAGAGACCTCTCAGTTACAATGCGGGGGTGGTGCAGACCTGAGGTCTTGGCTCATCAGGGGGCTCAGAGCTAAAGGAACAGCATGATTTACTCAGCACCCCGCAGGCTGCACGGTTTCCCAGATCTCCCCTGCCACCCCTGCCCTTGGGCAGTGTTGCTTCTCAGAGTTGCCTTCTCCCGGGACCACCTTGGCCACCCCACCCCAGCGTCCCCACCGCCCCGGCAGTGCCTGCACCCACCTGAGTCCCTCTTTGAGAGCCATTTCAAGAAGCCGGTGGGACAGGCTTCCAAGAACTCTCTCAGCTCAGAGCTGGGAAACAAATAACCTGTTCCTGGTGACTGGGACAAAGCAGTCACAGGCCACCTGGAACCACACCCACGGGAGCCAGCAGGGATGGCCTGCCTGCAGCAGGACTTGCTTAGGAGCGGCACCTGCTGGAGGAAGCTGGCCCCAGGGTGGGGGGGGCTGGGAACCCCCTTGGGGCAATCACCTGGAAGAGAGCGGACCTGAGCGAGGCCGGCTCTCATTGGCAGGGGCTCGGAGCTGTTTTGCACTGACTCCTCTTTCCTTCCGGTCTGGTCAGGGCGAGACCTACAGGTCAGGCTCCTGAGGGAACCCTGTTCCACACAGAGCTCCAGACAGGGCCCCAGGGCGCCAGCCTTCCGACTGTGATCTTGGACAGTTCACCCTGGGGAGTCCTTAACCCCTGTCAGGAAAACAGGGTGGAGTCACCCAGGCAAGTGTCAGAGCCGCACCAGAGAGTGGTACGGGGTTGGTCTGGAGAGTGAGCACTGGGCAGGGTTTTCTAAATGGAGGTTTGATCCATCCGAGGGTCGTGCAATCAGTTTCATGGATTGTGACCACGATTTAGAAAGAACAGGAAGAGCATTGAAAAGGAAGTATCAGAATATATTGTACATAAAGGTAGGCATTGTTTTGTGAAATTTTGGTTTCAGTTATACATATTGAAGTACGTATATGAGGGTTGGAAACATTGTTAAACTCTGGATCATGATCAAAACAAGGTTTGAAAAATTCTGTGTGACCTGTAAATAGGAGTAAATATATATTTATGGACGCACCCTTCACTCACGGCAGGTTGGGGCCTTTCCCCTGAAGTAAGGAAATAGTGCCTGTGTTTACCCATTTAAGTCAGTTCCTCAGGTGCGCCATGTCCTCCGTTAGGAGTCTTGGTCCCTCTTTTCCACCCTCTGCATAAACACAGCCTCAGGTGGGGCCGGGCTCTCCTTGCCCTGCAGGAAGGGGCAAGCTGAGGTCCAGAGGGCACCCTGGGCAGCCCTGCACTTGGCCCCCCAAGGTGCCTTATGTTCTCCCCCTTTACCTTCAGCCCAGGGCCTGCGTGGGTCCCCCGTCCCGCTGGCCATTCCCTGTCTCCTGGAACAACCAGACCTTCCAGTCCTGGCGCCACCCCTCTGGGTCGTCAGCTGCAGGCACACCTTGGGGATATGGTGGGTTTGGTGGCGGGTTTGGTGGCAGGTTTGGGGACAGACCACCACAGTAAAGTGAGTAGCTCACGAAAGCGAGTCACATGCATTTTTTTGTTTTCCAGTGTCTAGAAAAGTCATGTTTACACTATACGGTAGCCTAGCGAGTGCAATAGCATTGTGTCTAAAGTAACATAATACTTTAGTTTGAAAATAGTGCTAAAAACACTGCCATCTGAGCCTCTAGTGAGTTGTGATCTTTCTGCTGGTGGAGGGTCTGGCCAGAAGTGGACAGCTTCCGACTGACCAGGGTGGGGGCTTCTTAAAATAAGACAATGAAGTCTGCCCCATCGACCGACGCTTCCCTTCATAAACAATTTCCCTCCTGCAGGTAAGGCTGTTGGGCAGCATGAAACCCACAGGACAACCTCCAACTCGGTTCATGTCATATTCTGAACCCTTTGTCGTCGTAGCGACAACTTCCATGGCACCTGCCTGGGGAGCAGACACAGAGACTGCAAGTGGGCAAATGCTGTTGGAAAAATGCTTGCTGGAGGCAAGGTTGCCACCAACCTTTAGTTTGTAAAAAGTACAGTGTCTGTGAACTGCAATAAAGCAGTTTGTTTCTCCTCCCCTTCCAGGCATTAGTTACATTTTAACAGGCCTTCTGGAAAGGCTTTATCAAGATGTGGGGATTGGCTCTTTCTGTGGGCTTGATCTTCCAGGGCCACCACCCCCACTCTTAGATTTTCTGATTCAGTGGTTTGAGGCCCGGGCCTCAAACCTGTGTTTTAAACAAGTGGAAACACTGTCCTAAGGAAAAGCCTGGAGAAGGCAAGGAGCAGGTGGCCAGGCTGCCCACCTCTTCCTTTCTCCTGGGACTGATGGAGAGGCGGGGAGACTCTCAGCTCCGTGCAGGCAGGCACAGCGTGTCTCGCTCCCCACCGAGGCCTCGTTTCCAGCACCAGGCCCAGGTCACGGAGGCACAGCCAGCAGAAGCCAGTTGGCCGCACACACCTGTCCCACCCACTCACCTGCAGCTGGTCTGCGCTCCCAGCTTCCTGCAGCTGCCTGTGTGTGAGCCGCCCGGGTCCAGGACGCCCTTGCCCTTTCACGGTGCAGCTTTAGGGTTACCTCTTCAGGGACAACGTTACCTTTTCTAGTAATTTGCTATTCCAGCATCCAAAAATGCTCAGGAAGTGCTGAGTGAACCAAAGCCATTCCAGGGGCCATTCTGGATACTGAGCAGCACCAGCCAAAGGTGTCTGTTCGGGGTGAGAGCCTGGGTTCTGTCTCGTATGTTCCAGCTCCAAGAGTATCTTATCTCCCCAGTGGGAATGGTGGGAAGGGGGCCTCTGAGCTGAGGGGGCTCTGGGCCTTCCGCTCCAGGGGACACCCATGTGAGGAACAAACGTAGAGTGTGCTGCTCCTGTGGGAGCTCCTGGCCCCAGCGAAGTGCAGAAGAGACACTGCCCCAAGCCAGGAACCCAGCCCTGTCCTGAAGGGTGAGGAGGAGCCATTTGGGACCTGCTCCCCCTACAGGGCACCCCTGCAGGGACTGGCATCCCCAGGAAAGAAAAGCACAGAAGAAACAGGTTTTACAGATTTATTTTTAAAAAACAAAAACAAAAGGTTAAAAAAAGTCCTTCATTTCCAACCCTGCCTGGGGTGCGAGCGGGGAATAGAACAAGCTGAGGAAGGCGGCCACCCTCTTCGGGGGGAGGCCCACTCCCCCTGGGGAGCCTACAGAGGACCGGAGGACACGTAGGGCAAGTCAGAGGCAGGCCCTCGCCCTTCCTGCCCCGCCTCCTCAGCAGGCAGCTCTAATTGCCGTTAACGTCCAAGTGTAGGTGTGGGAGGCCCAAGGCTGCCTTCTTGAGGCCGGTGGGCGCTCCAGCTCATCTCTCCCCTCGGAGGTGGTCTGGGCCTCACCACTGGGGCTCCGGGGCGGGCAGGCAGGAGGCTTAGCCGGAACCAGCCCCCCCACCCCCACCGGCAGCCTCCTTAATGTTGTTTGTGACACAGCAGGGCAGTCGGGGGACTTCACAGTGTGGGGAAGGGGCTTCGGAGACATCGTGACCGGTCTGGAAAGGAACAGCTAACCTTCGTCGCTTTCCGATCTTGCCTCTTTGCACTGGGCGGCCCTTCTTTTCTATTCCCCGTCCTGAGGCTGAGTGGAGTCCAGGACAAAGCACTAAGTGGCTGCTACAAAACACCTGGAGATGCCAGAGGGTGGCTCTGGGCCTGTCGGTCCAGGCTCCCACACAGTCACACAGTCACACACACAGCGTTTAAGGCGTCTGTGCCAGCAGGCATGGCCAAACTGGGCCCAGCTTCTCTCTCTCCACCTGCAGGGGGCTTGGGGGAAAACACCTGGCTGCTTCAGAAACAAGCCGAAGGGGGAGAAGCTGGCAGCAGGAGGGTGAGCCGGGCCTGGAGAGACAAGTGGAAGGCAAGGGCTTTCAAAGCCTCTATCCAGGCTTGACGGCTGCCCTTGGAAGTAACCCAACTCAGGTTGGGGAGCCCTGACCATATACCCCCTGGAAAATGGGGGACAGAGGGGAAGAGAGCGGGGCTAGAGCATTGGGACTTTGGAGGAAGCCAGTGCTATCATTATTTACACGCATAAAGCCCCATCGTCTGCGCCACCTGCCTCTCTGCCCCTCCCACAGAAAGAAAGGCCCCTGAGAGCCATTGGGAGGTGGCAACACCTCCTCACCAGCCACGCCCCACAGGGAGAGCCCCTGCCCTCGAGCGCCCATGCGGGGCCCCTTAGGAATGTCAGTCTGGCTCTGTCCAGCTGGGAGGAGGCGTCCTGGGCCAGAAGCCCGGCTACCTTGGCCAGCCCTAGGAGTCTTTGAGCATGTTGATGCGAGCATAGATCTTGAGGGCGGGCCCCAGTTTGATGTTCATGGCGCTCATCAGGTGGTCTTCCTTGAGCAGTAGCAGAGCCTGGCCATCGATCTCCTGGGCACGGAACTCCTCGGCTATCTCCTGGCAGCCTGATGGAACACCACCAAAGACAGGGTCAGTCAGAGCTACCAGCGTGCGCTCTTGGCAGTCACTGCACTGCAGACACGTCGATTCGCTTAGTCCTCACAGCCGCCCCTGTGACTTGTGGCTCGGTGACTTGTCCAACACAGTGGGACTCCGGGATGGCCCCCAGAGACCCCTGCCTCCTCATTCACGCATGGAGTTGTTCAGAGCCCCCTCCCTCCACGAACGGGCTGACCTGAGAGCACTGAGGTGTTTTGGAGGTGACCGCACGTAACTGTGAGGCTAGATAGGGAAGGGCACAGCAGCTCCCACCTCGCTCTTTTATTCTGGAGGAAGCTAGCTACCCCGTGGTGATGACGCTGAAGCAGTGCTCTGGGGAGACCCACGTGGAGAGGGGCTGAGGCCTCCTGCCCACAGCCAGCCCCCCGTGCCACGTGAGCGAGGCACCGAGGAGTGAGTTCCCCAGCTCCGAACCTTCAGACAGGCTCTGGCTGACATCTTCACGAGAGACCCCACCCAGAACTGTCCCACTAAGCCACTCCACGCTCCCAACCCACAGGGACCTTGAGATAGTTACTGTTTTAAGTCACTGAGCTTTGGGGTGACTTGTTTCACAAGAAAGATCACTGATGCGGGTTTTGGTACCTATAAGAGGGCTGCTGCCATAACAAAACCCTAGAAGCGTGGGCATGGGTGTGGCCTTGGGAGTGCCCTTGGTGGGAGCTGGAAGGCCCGTGAGGAGAGCGTCCCTGAGTGCCTATGGCACTCTCTCTGATGGCCTCAGAAACGGCAGCCTGTTGCTGGGGGTAACGTGTAAGCTTCATGTACCTACTGACCCAAGTGCTCTAGCTAATGCTTTTAGACAGCAGGCTGACTGTGCCGCCTGGCTTCTCACTGCTGCTTCCGATGAAAGGAGAGGGGAGAGGAAAACTGTTTAAACACAGAGGAGCCAGGGTCTGCTGGCTCCGGGAGTCCCCAGCCTCTCCAGATGGCACACGATGCTAACATCGAGAAATGGTCTCTAGGCAAGGGTCAAATCCCAGGCGTAGCCACGAAAACACGGCCCACAGATGAAGCGGAGGGCGCAACTCAGATCTGTTCAGACCCCAGGAGGATGGGAGGCGCTGCTCAGAGACCCGTTTGATCAGAAGGCGCTCAGGGGTCCTAGGGACGCGCCCACAGGTCTGCTCCATTCAGCAGCGGGGCCCCCCTGACTGCGGCAGGCGCTGTCCCTCACTGCAGAAGCCCAGCGGGGAGAAAGGTTTCTCTCGGAGACATCTGTGAGTACTGTTTTGGTCTAATGAAGTGAGCCCCGACAAGATACATGGGAAGCCCATGAAGGTTTTAAGAGAATCGTACTAACAGATATGCTGCTTGCTTGGACTGGAGGGGTCAGAGGTAACACGACCGGAAAAGCAGCAGGAAGCAGACTAAGAACACTGCTCCACCGTAGACTTGGGTTAGTGCTCACAGGGCAGGAAGAAGGACCCAGTGGCTGGAACCAGGAGTTAGAAGAGAGCCACGTCCAGGCTGTGAGTCCTAACCAAGGAAATGCCACCATGCGCCCTGCCGAGTTTAGAACTGCTGTGGCTCGGTGGCTGCTGTGTCCTCCCTGTTGCTGCCCTTTGTGAACAGGCACATCTGCAGTGGTTACCCTATACCTGTACCACCCACCATGCCTCAGAATTTATGGAGGGAAGAGGGCAACCTGACAGCAGTTCTCAGGTCTTCAAATTGAGGATTCATTTGTACTCGAGGGATCGGACCCAAGGAGGCTCCCCTGTGCCTGGACCCAAGCTAGAAGATGGGACCTGGGTTTCAAACAGCTGCTGCAATGGGACGAGACTCGAGAAGAGCTGGTGGGCTGAGAGCACGTCTGCACGAGGCAGGCCCCTGAATCACCGGGGCCAGAGGTGAACTACATAAGCAGCCTCCAAATAGCTCCCAGTAATCCTTGCTTCCCTTTCATGTCCTCGTGAGCTCCCTCGCAAAGTACCAGGGCTGACCTGGGTGACTAGTAAGATGCCGTGGAAGTGGCAGCACTGTACGTGGCAGCTGAGCCTAGCTCCCAGAGGACACAGCGGATTCCAGCCTGCTCTCCTGGACCAACACCCGTGGCAAACACCAGCTGCCATGGCCTGAGAAGGTCCATGCACGACAGCCCTGAAGAGGCCTGTGTGCAGACCCAGGGGGCTCTCGCCAACAGCTGTGCCCTGGCTGAGAATTGTGTGAGTGAGCCACTGTGGAAGAGGGTCCCAAGCCCCAGTCAAGCCTTTAGATGACCCTAGCCTTGGCCAACATGTTAGTCAGAATCTCGTAAGGGACCCTGTGGCAGAACTGCCCTACTATGCCACTCAGTTACCCATGGTAACTGAGTGATAACAGACTTGGGGGTGCAGCAACAGATGACTGATGCACTGGGCTAACAGGAGAGCCAGGATTTGGCTAAGCTACCTGACTCAGAAGTCTGCTCGTCACCACTATACCGCACTCCCATCTCTGAGTGACGGGCTTGTGGCTGCCATCAATACCTGGCCTGACCGGTGGCTGGGCAAGAGTGGCAGAAAAAACAGAGCACTTTGGAGTCCCACTAAAGCACCTGTGAATGACACAAGGTCTGTCTTTCCAGGTCCTGGAGTCTGGCCCTTGAACCCCTGGCCCTCCGCTGCACGGGCATGTGGCATGCCCAGCTGCACCGTGTGCTTGCATGGCCACGTGCCTCAGACTGCTCCCCGATGCGGTCACTTCCCCTGTCAGGGGCCTCCTTGTCCACTGTCAGTTTAAATTTCCTCATCACTGACGTTCCTGACAGGTTTCCTACACGCCCCCTCAACTGCCCTCCTAACCCGCTGCAGGAGACACCGGGTTAATCATATCACCACCTCTGCACTTCGCACACACCACTTACTGTGCCAGTAACATACTGAAGTATAGCTATAAAATTTTATTTACAGTTTGTGTTCTGGGCTAGAATGTGAGCTCTTGCAGGCAGAACCTCATCCTATTCATCTCTGCACCCCCGTCCCTGAACCTGTGTCATTAACTGAACTGCCTAACCTCCCCCAGCGGGGGAAGTGGGTCTCCCTCCACTTCTCACCCCTTGCTGCTGCAGGCAGGCACGGGGCTTCCCAGGGCCTCACCTGGCAGAGAGCGGATGAACTCGTAGACATCTTCTACATTCCACTTGGTGGGCTCGCTTGGCAGGAAGTGGTGCCCCATGCCCACCAGGTCCCGCATGTGCATGTCAGGGAGCTCCAGGTCCCGCTGGCCTTGTCGCCGGCGGGAGGTGGATGAGCTGGCTGAGATGGGTGACAGGGGTTCCTCGTAGCTTGAGTTATCCGAGCAGCGGCTGGAGTCCTCCTGGCTGTGCGTGAGCTGCAAGGCAGCAGTAACTGAGAGGGGTACAGCACCTGTGGGCTGGGAGCAGAGAGGAGGTTTCCTTCAGAATGGGGGAATGCACATTTCCAGCACAGAGACGGGCAAAGGCAGGCGTGTCTTCCCTTCTCCACTTAGTCTACACTGCCACCTGTCTTTGAATCCCAAAAGCCTCTACTGTGCCCTCTGAGCCACAGCAGAGCTGGCCGCTCCCAGGGCTGGAGCACGCGCCACACTTCAGGGCCATCATCTGACTACGTGCCTGTGCTCTCCCAGCTGTGGGGTTTTAATCCAGGGCTCTGTGGGCCTGGGGGCAGTCAGTGAGCCACCTCGAACCGCATGCGAAATTTCTCACGTATGTACATTTTGGACATAGCTCTCATTAGATTCTTAAGGAAGTTTATGACCAAGTAATAACAAGAAGCAATATACACCTAAGGTTGTGGAGCAGCACACTAGGCTGTGAGCTCCTCCAGGGCACCTAGAGTCTTAGTGCCTAACCGAGCTCCTGGCATGGGGCCAGTGCTAAAAAAATATTTAATGAATAAACACCCATGTTCCTGGTAGAGACCTTCAAGAACTCAGTGCTCTCAAATGCAAGGAAGCAACGCGGTTGAGGGGGGACAGGGTAAAGCAGAGGCTGCCTTCTCCCCCAGCCCTCTGTGTAAAAGACGAGGCGACCAGAATAGCCAGGCAGGGGAGAGCCTACTTCCACTGCCCCAGAAGTCACGACAGAGGCAAACTGGAAGGGGAGGGGTGGTGGTGGGGCAAGGTCGCTAAGTTACCTCGTAAGCATCCATGGGTCTAAATGAAGGGACATGGGGAAGGCTGGACCTGATAGACTGTGGGAAACAGGAAATGACAGAGCATGCTGACGTCAGCAGTGGACAAGGAATGTGGGTGTCTTGGGTCGTGGTGAGAAGGGGAGTTGGTGGGGCCTGTGAGGATGGAGCTGCAGGCTCTGCCAGCCCTCTCACCTGCTTCTTGGTGTCCTTGGTAAGTGTCGGCAGACTGGCTTTGCTGGCCCTGCGGCGGTTGTGGGTCGTGGTCCCTGCCTTCTGCAGCTTGCTCCGGTCTGAGTGGAAAAGCCCCACTCGTTTGGTGCACCCCACATTGTATCTGCCAGAGTCGGGGGAACGAAAGAAGTCAGAGCCATCGTAGAGAGTATGGGCCTCGGACGGAGAAGAGCAGCCACGCCAGCTGTCTGGCAAAACCTGGGTGGATGCATCCACTCTAACCCTGAATCCCTCACCTGACACAACAACTTGGATCATGGGGCAAACTCACTGCAGACGCACCCTACTACAAATACTACCTGGGCTAATACACTACTGTCCATGGTCCTGCTGGAGAGTAGCTTGGCAGAGCTTCACAAAGGTGACCTCATGACCTCTAGCACGGCCTGAGGGGAGAGGGTGGAGGACAGCCTTACTCTGGTTGGCCTGCAGAGCACGGGTGCCTGGGGCCTACAGATCTCTTGCATCTGGGGGGGCTCAGGGCTTCCCGGTCAGACCAGTCTACACCCCAGCTCTGTGACTCCAGGCGCAATTACTTGTCCTCTGTGCCTGGGTTCCCAAGTGGGCAGAGAAGACCACAGGGATCCCTGCCTCAGAGTTAAGGGACAATTAGACACCATGATGTGCACCGACAGCCTCGCGCACGGCCGGTTCTCAGTGCATCGTGGTCTTTACCATGACCGTCAGCTCTGTAAGCTGGGTGAAGGCTCATGAAGGGAACAGCTGCCGCCAGTGCAGTGCTCTGGGCAAGGCTGCTGGTGTAAGGTGTACCCTATGGTGTGGGCAGGAAAAGAGGCCGGGTGCTAGGGGACCCAGGAGGGCCAGCCAAGCTAAAGCACTGCCTCCTTTCCTCAATTCTGTGCTGCTGTCTCTCTGATCTGCCCCTGGGAGTTGTCTGGTGATTAGTGACATGCTGCTACTTCCAGGCAGGCCAAGGAAACAGACAGCTGGATAAGCTACAGCCAGGGCCTGCTGGGGTGGACTGTTACTGAATGGAGGTGGGACGTGCGAGCAGGATACAAAGGTGCAATCCCGAGGAAAGGGAAGGGGCTGGGCACAGCACTGACGTGTGGGGGGGGCTGAGGCCACTCACCTTTTTGCACAAGCCATGGAACAGAAGCGCTTGGAACGCTTGAACTTGTAGGCAAAATCCACCCGGCCACAGAGCTCACACTTGAGTTTGAGGGGAGTTCCCTCCTCTTTGGATTCTGGGAAGTACAAAATGTGAAGAATGAGCAGTTCCCACAGAACTGCCGACGGCCCGTCACAGGGGCCTCCCTGCTGCTCTGCCTCCTCATGTCCCCAGAGCTGGGACACGCAGCAGCAGTCTAGCTAGGAAAATGCCGAACCTCTTTCATCACTGTTTTTGGAACAACTGTTTCCCTCCCTGCAAGGTACCCAAAGGTGTCTGATGATGCATCTGGGATACTGACATTTTTTTCTTTCCCTTTTTAAATGAAAACATTTGTTTATCCTCACCTGAGGGCTTTTTTAAAAAAAACTGCCTTTAGAGAGAGAGGCTGAGGGAGGGAAGGAAAGAAAGAGAGGGAGAGGGACACAGAGAGACAGACAGACACAGAGAGACAGACATCTATCGGGTGCCTTCTCATATGCAGCCCAAGCGGGAATCAAACCTGCCACCACCTGGTTCATGGGGTGACGCTCCAACTGAGCTATACCAGCCCGGGCACAATTTTTTCTCTGAAGTGCTGTGAGCCTGAGGCACCCACAGATGAGGATGTATCAGCACCCTCCTCGTCCTGGGGGAGAGGAAGCGGCTTGGAGGGGATGCGCTGGATGCTGCCACAGCTGGTCTGGAATTCTACTCCATCTTGATCTAATTGGCTGCTGACCTGGATAACAGGACCCAGGAGCATCCAGCTGGCATGGCTCCTGTGGCGGGTGCAGTCCTCACCTGGCCACCACTGAGCCTCAGAGCTGGTGCGTCTGGAGCGCAGGCTGCTGAGGCAGTGAAGGAAGGGCACAACTCGCCTGGTGCTGCCCCTACAGCCCTACAACTCGCCAGTGACTCACACAGGAAAAGCTGCTCTTTGAGCCCTGCGGTCGGCTGCAGGAGGGGCAGGGGACACACACTTCCCCAAGGGCAGGGGCTTCTCCTCTCCCTGCTGCCTAGGGAAAGGGGCTGGGAGGACACTGGGGAAATGTTTAGTAAGCCGACAAGTTTACACACTGCCTGGCTCAGGGTTCCTCCATGGACACCAAGAAAGAAAGTGTGTAGAGTCTGCCTTTGCAGACTCGCCTACGTCCTGTTCGATCAAACCAGAAGGCCTTAGCATTCAGGGTTGGAGGTGCTTACCTTGCAGATAGGGCTCCTCCATCTCGGAGTCAGTGGTGGTGGTATGATCCTGCTGTGGAAGTTTCTCAGGCAAGAACCCCTGCGCATACTTCTTCTTCAGATTCCCCACCAGCAGGGACGAGCGTCCCACCTAGAGGACACGGTGACATGGAGGCCACGAGGGTTAGGGGGGAGATGCTTCCTTGCTATCCAGCCTCATTAAAATCACATATATAAAGCATGCCAGCCTGACATCATCACCCAACTACGCCCTGCTCAAGGCCCATTCTGCTGTTAGCTCATGAGGCAAGACACCAGTGGACACCGCAGTACAGGGATGGCTTCAACCCAGGGGCAGTGGACGGCTCAGGAGGCTGGGAGAGTATCTACTCTTCCCAGTGCCTCAGGGCAGAGAGGAAGGCTGAGTGCAGGCTTCCTGCACTGCCAGAGCGGCTCCCAGGCCCAGGGCTCACACAGTCACCCAGTGGGAGCACAGCCGAGACTGCGTGTGTGAGTGCACGGATGATGCAGAGCGACTCAGCAACCAATTTTTAGATTTCTTACTGTTCTCTAGCTTACCACAGCCCTACACAAGCCAGAGCTGCATGCAGCCATGGGAGAGAGTAGAAAAAAAACGGACTCTGGACTACAGAGCAAATGCCGTCTGTGGCTGCAAGGATCCCAGACTGGCCACATCGCCCCTGCCCCTCGTTGCTTCTGCTCAAGCAGCTCCGTGGCCGGGTCACCGGGGTGATGCGGGGCGTTATCGCTTCTACATCTACACTGAGAAGTCAGCTGGCTTCTGGTGTTTCTCCAGGAGGCCAAGGGGAAGACCCAGCCTTATGAGGGAAGGGGTGCAATGCACCTGGAGCGACCTACGGCTCAGGGGCCCCGGGGGATTTCTTTGCCACAGGCCTTGCACACCCTCCAGAGGGGAAGAGGACAAGAGCCTGTGTGTCTTGGCATTTTAGAAGGGCGGGTCACCCAGCTCAGTTAATCAAGCTTAAGAGTCTTCTGCTGACTATTCAAATTAGTCATGGCTCTGAAGAATGAGCAAAAGGCAGATGGCACCCCATGAGGATCGTATGTCTCCAACAGTCAGATCATTCTATCACAAGAGGGCCTCTGTGCACCTGGCTCCAGGCTCCTCCCACCCACAGAGCAGTACCACCTGTCCACAGGAGCAGAATCGGCTCTGGCTGCTTTGTTCTAATAAGCCATTTTCTTGATTCTTTTATATTTCCCTTTGGTCTTATGCTTTAGTTGGAGACACTTGATTGTGCCCTTTCTTTAGTGCCCCTCACTCTCATTCACTCCCCTTTCGAGGCTCCGTCCCCAGGCTACAACCCCATTCTCTTCATTTCAAATATATCTTAAGAATTTTCTTCTTTTGTTCTCTAACTGGCCAAAATTTTGCCATTCAGAGGCTTTGGTGTTCAGAACTGAACAGGGTCTCATTTCCCAAAGCCCACCGAACACCAGAAGGTGAACTCCCTTCTAGCCAAGAGAGGGGTCACATGTCACCAGGCAGGACACAGCTGAGTCTGTGTGTGGAAACTTCTAAACAAGAGTTTTTGCCAATTATTCCTATTCACCGACCCCTTGTGGACCTTAGGAAGATAATCCTAGGAAGAAAATGGCTCTGATATTCCTTTGGGGAAAAATTAGCAGGGAAAGAACAACTTTTTCACATTTTTGGAAATTTTACATGAAAATGTAAAATATTCTAATACACATCTAAAATATACTTTAAAAAAAAAACAAGAAAGAAAGAAAAGAAAGAAAAAAGAGGGGAAAAGAAGTAGTCCGTACCGGGAAAGGCTCCGCCCCCTCCTGGATCACAAACCCTTCGATAACATGCGTCAGGATTTGGGGTTTCACAATGGCCTGTGGTGGTTTATTCTCACCATTCTGGGGGGCAGTGCCGGCGATGCTGGAGGCAGGATTTCCGTTCCCTGAGGTCATGCCGGGGCTGCTGAGGTCGGTCAGTGCATGAACAATGCCCTGCCCTGTCTCTGTGCAAGGGAAGCAGGAAAACACAAGCAGGGGAGGTCAGAACCAGACCCAGGCCAGAGGGAGAGCAGGGGCTCAGCGTGCACCTGGCGTTTTCTGTGGACCTCAACGACAGTGCAAACCTAGCAGTCCCCGCCCCTAGCTACCTATTTAACAGGGATGCAGTGTCCAGGGACACACCACCAGGTGTGACTCAAATTAGTTGTACAATGCAACTAATCTAATCAGCTAGCCCTGTTTTTTAAATTTCCCAGCTGTGTTAAGAATTTGGTCAATACCGATATGGACAAATAAAGTAACATTCAGTTCAAGGGAGAAAATGTATTCAAGCTGATATCTGAAACCAGGATGAAAGGCTGAACTAGGGAGAGGGCTAGGGGTGATAATGAAGTTTGGGGGACAAAGGTGACACGTCTATGAGGTTCCTTGGAAAAGGATTAAAGTGTCCTGTGAAATGTCAAAGTACTGTCTCAGAAATTGATGTGAAAGGAATTGGGGGGGCTGAGCCCCAAGTTAACACAGCAACGCAGATCTGACTGCTCAGAGAATGCTCATTTGGGGTCAGTGCATTCAGGTACACGTGTTCCACTTCTCCACCACAGAGGCTGCTAGGCAGCGCTGTGGCTGTGTTTGCTGTTTCTGCTGGTCCCATGCTCACCTCCGTCAAGCCTCTTGCCCTGTTCTCAGCTCCATGTCCAATCTGGTGCTCAACCAGACTCCTCCCCGCTGCCCTCCGTGGACGGCCTTTCCCAAGTTCTCCTTCTCCATGGACCACTAGGTTTTCTCTGGAAGACCTAATGGTACCCTGAAGTGTGATGGGGCGTCTATGCAGAACCACACCACAGTGGGCCTCCTCTTCTCCACTCCCAAGAACACATCGTAGGAGCTGTCCCTCGGGAGTTGTTTCAGAGATGCAAGACTTTGTCACCTCGCTTCGGACACCCTCTCCCCTCCCCCCTTCTCAGGGCCATTCTCTACCACCACTGCTGCCCAGGGAGCTGAGGTTGCTTCAGCCTGGAACTTCCTAAAAAAAGGGGCAGGGGGAGAGAAAAAGCCATTTCTTTATTGCAATAGCTATTAATATCGGGTCTAACCCAGTGTGTGTTTGTGTCTGTTACACACTTTAAAAGCGATTTCAGTGCACTTATTAGCTAAATGATCTCTGCACAAAACTTTATATGAAGATGCTCTTATTTAAGGTTAAAGATCCAAAATCCCACCAGAGGAATTCATGGTGTCTAATTATGCAGCATGGAGAAACAGTAATAACCTCATTTTAGGAAAGGTTTGTAACGGCTCATTTTCTTGCCCAGCAGTGCCAGTGGTCAGTGAGTCAGGGAAAAGCTTTTGCGAGGAGCAAGAGCGGAGCTATAGTGCCCACCTTCCGTACGCAGGCCTCCACACCCCAACCACGTCCGCTTCCCGACGGCCCGGGGTCAGCCAGTGGATGGAGCTGATGCGACTTAAACAGTTATTCTTGGTGCTGACGATCACACCAGCAAGTCGGAAAAACCCCTTCAGTATTTAAGCTTTGGCTTTTTCATAAAGATAGAAAAAGTTCCCTCTTTTGGAATCTTTCTAAATTGTAAGTGTGTTTGGGAACTGAAAAAAAAAAAAATTTCCTTAACAAATCATGAGTGACTAGGTGGATGGGGTTAATTACATAATCAATCAAGTCGCCTTTCTCTGCCTTTGAGTTTTAAATATGGAAGTCTGCATCGACATAATTACATTTTCCCTGCTTTGAAATGTTTTAAAAATTCAAAGTAAATATACAGTTTATTTAAAGTCATGAGTAAATGTTACATGGGAAGCTTATGATGCAAGTTAAAATTTCATTTTTAGATAATGACTATTTCTTTCTAATCCAGGCATAGTAAAATACTGCCTGGTTACTCGAATGAACTACAGATCATAGTTTAGAAAGTCTGGTCCAACCGCTTACCAGTGCTTGCATCTGCTCTGTGACACCCCCACCCAGTGGTTTTCTGGCATTTGTGTACCTCTTGTGACAAAGGAACTCCCTACCTCTGAAGTTGTTTGTTCCCACCTTGGGCAGTTCAGTGAAAAAGTTGGGCTTACAACGAGCCCAAAATCTACCTTCTGTTAATTTCTGCCCACTCACCCTGCCTCTGTCCCTTAACACCACATAGAACAAGGCTAGTCACATTTGTGTAACGGGGCAAAAACACAAGTTTACACCTATCTCTGAGTCTGGTCTCTATCACTAAAGTGAATTAGTGGCAAAGCCTCATTGTTCTCTGAGCCTGTTTCACCAGCTGTAAAATAAAGACAGTACTGCTTACCTGACAGCGTCGCCGCGGGGTACAGTACATGAGATAGTGAACAGCGGGGCAGAGCTAGCACACTAGGAAAAGCTCAAGGTGTCACAAAGAATGTCACTCTTGTCCCTGGAATCTCTCTCCCCACCAGGACAAACTCCCTCTGCTTTTTCAACTGTTTCTTATATGAAAAGGATTCAAGTTCATCATCATTTGAGGTCTTCTTTGCCTATATCTTTTAAAGTCTACCCAGTCAGTGCTGATGTAATAATCAAGCGTATTTGTGTGAGAGGTCAGGCTGGTAAGGTTTTTGTAGACAGGTAGAGGGGAATGAGTGGCTTCCTTGTTATAGTTTATAATTCCTTTATGGAATTAATCCAGTCTTCCCTGGATTTGGGGATCACTCCCACCTCCTGCTCTCTGCACTGATAATCATCACTGAACAGCCTCTGATCCCTTGTCTCCTTTCACAGGATCCCTGTCCCTGCTCGACTCCTCTCCTGCCCCCTTCATCCTTCCCTCCCGTCTCTCCGACGTGTGCCTACTAATGTACACTGTCAGGTGGGAAGCCGTGAGGTCTGATTCTTCCCACATGCCAAAAACAGCGGTGAAGATACGTTCACCAGCTCAGGCTGGAGTCAACAAACAGACACACGCGTTCACCCCAATGTTAGGAACTGTCACTCCATCATGACTGGAACAGGCTCCAGGGGACACGGGGCCCAAGGCAACAGAGTATTTTATGACTGTACAAAGGTTTTCAGATACTGTATTTCACATTCATCTTTGTAGCAAATGCCTCATCATCTGCTTTAGTAACAAAGGCGTTTGGGCTATTTCTGGAATGACCAAACACAATCTCACCCCCGCCAGGCTCAGCACACTGCGATTAATTTAATCTCTTTCCCTGCACTCCCAGACTGCTCTGCGGCTGGTTGGAGGAAAGCACTTAACAGGGAAACTTGCAGAAACCTGCCCTGCTGGCCTGGAGGCCAGATAAAAGAGACAAAGCAATACTCTTTCTTTTGGGATTCTTCCCTTCTCAATTCTCTCGACCAGTCCTAGGCTAGAAGGGATGCCTGAGATTCCCAGGGGTCTCAAATGCCTTTATACAGAGTAAGGCATTTGAAATCTGGAAGGTGAAGGCCAGGACACCACAAGTGCGAGACGGCAGGAGGGCAGTAAAGCCAGGCTTCAGTGGTGGTGGGGCTGGGGAAGGCAGAATCCAGCCTCATAATTGAAGCTGACCACAAAGGGCTAAGAATTCAGACCAGAATGAAGAGAACAGTATGTTCTGGGGGAATCGTTACATAATGTATGTCTCATCCTCTAGGCTGCTTCTCAGTTCTGGTCTCACTCAGAGGCTCTGGCAGAAACTGCCCTTGTGGGGCACGATAAAACAGGCACCATGGCCCTGTTGTGGAATGGGGTGCTTCGGAGTGGGTCCCCGCCACTAGCAGAGCAGGTATCTTCAGGCAGGGGCTATGTCTTCGCCACGTCTACAACTCAGGGGCTAACCCAGCATCTGATACATCAGATTCGTAAAGTCTGTTAAGCTGGAACATGTGAAACCCGTGATCAGTCTGAACTGCTGCGGTAAGGCGTTCAGGTCTCCCTGGTCTCAAGACAAGCAACTTGCCAGCGGCTGAGATTTGACTGCTTTCCGAGGCTATAATGACTGGAGAGCAGCTAGGCTGCTGCCTGTAAGCGTGGCATTTCTGGGTATGCAGCTACAGAGAAGCGTATGAGAGATTCCCTGGCCCATTTCTTCCTGTTAAGGCAGGGAAACATTCACGCCAACTCCGGGCACTTGGAAAGGATGACCTCTAGGGGCTGAGGCTGGGAGCTGCCTATACAAACGGCCAGGCCCTCAGGACCCACAGGCAGGTGTCCGGAGAAGCTGAGCTCCCCAGTCCTGGCAAGACAGAGCTCAAGCCGGCCCCAGTTCTACAAAACCTGGACCACTTCAGAACCAGTTCTGATGTGTTTCACATGCACAGTAAGACAAAAATTACCAGTTACTCTGGAATACATTTAGCACTAGTATTTACTAGTACTAAATGAACGCCCAGATGGCCTGGCTGTGCATTTTATTTGCCTTGAAGACCTGACCTCAGAGGAAATGGGGGCCAAGCAGAACTTCTCCTTCCACCCCTCAGCATGGCCGACACTTACTCCTACTTTCTCTAGACCTGAGGAGAGGCAGTATTTTAATGTACGAGACTTCTAACTACCCTTGCTTGGCTGTAGCAGGAGTAAGCCAGAGCTATTGGACTGAGAATTTAAGGAAGCAGAGTAGGCGGTAACGTGGGCCATGTGCCTGCAGCAAATTCTGCTGGGTAAGTGGGAAAGCGCGGCTGCCTGCACCACAGAGAGTGTTCCCTCCAGGCCCCTCCCTGGCTCTGGAGCCCTGCTCACAGTGCCTCAGCTCAGCAGACCAGACCCATGCCCAGGGTGGGGGACGGTAGCACCCCTAAAGGACCACTTGCTCAAGGGAGAGCCTGAGCAAAGTGACCCCCAGGGAAACCACACCCAGGAGGTGGACAGCAGCTGTTGCAGACTGTACTGGCTGGGCAGTGGGAAAGAGCCCCAGTGAGAGGAGCTCAAGGCAGGCAGCACAGTTCTTGTGGAGAGGTCTGTGGGCTACCCTTTAGGAGCTCAGTTATATCTGGGCCACTAAAGAAATCGACCCCACTCTGAAAGTGAGGCAGGCAAGCTATCTGACAAGCACCAGTTGGTTGGCATTTCTCCCCGACCCCTGTCCCCTAGGGAGAGGGTAGGAAAATGAAGTGGGGGGCCAGTACTAGTGAAAGGTGGGGAGCAGGAGGAGGGGGAAGAGGGAGAAAGTGGAGAGGGAGGAGTCGGGGCTCTCCTGGGATCCTGACAGAGTCTATCAATTAAAGAGATGGATTTGGTTAACAAGCTT
Source organism: Tonatia bakeri (assembly GCA_004024845.1). Lineage (NCBI taxonomy): Eukaryota > Metazoa > Chordata > Mammalia > Chiroptera > Phyllostomidae > Tonatia > Tonatia bakeri. Next base: position 416,943 of record PVIA01000339.1, read on the forward strand.
CTTTAAAATGCAAATTATACCTGTGGTCACTCGCACCTTACTGTGAATCACTCAGATAAGCTGACAGCTTTCTTCTCAGTTTAGAGACAGGGTTCAGTGGGAGGGGTGGGGTGGGGAGTAATCATTTTGGACCCTGGGTGCTAGATCCCCAATGACGAGAGTCAGAAGGGTCTCAGTATAACATCTTAATTTTCCAGATGAGAAAAAGTGTGCACAGTTCACTGTGCATTTTAGAAACAAGGCAAGAGTAGATACAATTTATTTGGAAGGCAGTTATCTTCTAAAACACAGAATAGGAGCTCTTAGTGGTGGGAAAACTACAGGCCTCTTCCCACCCTCAGGGGTGCCCTGAATGCCAGAAGGTAGGAGGAGACCAGGCCAAATGTTTGTGACTTTTTTCAATTCTGCTGTCAGCCCGGGGAGCCATCCTTGCCTTGAGGACACACAGCAAGCTCCCCACACACAGATGCCATCACCATCCTGCTCCTCCAGGCACCTCTCAGCTCTGCAAACAGCGGCAGCCTGATCTGAGTGCCTCTCAGAGAAGGGAGGTAACGGCAGGGATAGGAGGCTGCCTCTGGGGCCCTTCACTGAGCAAAGGGCTGAGCTTTTCAGTCACGGAGCTGGCCAGCATTATGAAAGGGAGGTGGCCCGGACCTGCCCTCAGTGTCACTGCAAAATGGCCTTGTTGAGTCTGGGTTAAGAGGATTGGAGAGCAGATCTGCTTCTCGGATCTTAAGCATCTGGCTGAGCAACTCTGCTTAAGGCATCTGTTTGGGAGGGCTCCTCCTCCGCAGCGGCAGCCATTACCATACAGCTGACTTTCATGCCATCTCTCAGGACACGGGCAAAGGGAGCAGCCCTTCTGACTCACCCACGATCCCCAGCTACAGTGTACATAAGCCAAATTGTAAACAGCTGAATGTTTTCCAAGTTGCCACCCCCAGCTATGAAGGAAGGAATCAATGGAGCGAACAGCCACCCTCCCCCAGGCGGTTCAGGACCGCGGGAGTGAGCGGTGGGGGATTTCAAACAGCTGCAGGAGCACAGGCGGGCACCGCAACTCCACAACGGGTCCAGCTCAGCAGCAGCATCTGCAGGACCACAGGGTGACCGACAGGACAGGCCACCAGGGATAACAGCTAACTCTGATTGCAGGCAGTAGGGGATAGTTTTCAGAGTTCTACTTAAGTGGGGATGGTCCTATGGGGAGGTGGAGGGCCCCACATATTCTCCTGTCACAGTGCTCTAGCAGGCACTGTGATTTCACAGGAAGATGTCTGCAACCAATGGGAGAGGCATTCCCACTGCAGGAGATGGAAGGCAGAGTGGCCAAGTGGAAGGAGCACAGACTCTGGGTCAGACTTGGATTCATTTTCTGGTTCCATCTTGGATCACCCATGCCAATGAGGACCGCAATGCCTGTCTTGCACGATTACGTAGTAAAGAAAACCCCTGGTAGTGACTGCATTTAGAAGCAGTGCTACACGGCAGTTAAGACTTTGGGATCCGAAAGACTCTAGGCTTAAATCCTAGAGTTTGTAATCCTGGGCAAGTTACTCTGAGTCTCAGTGTCCTTGTCTATAAAATGGGGTGCTAATCTCCATCTCACAGGGCTTCGACGAGGATTAAGTAATGCAGGCACAACACAGTGGAGTTGGCCTGACTTGGACATCGGCGGGTTAATTAACATCACTGAGATCTGAGAGATCAGGAAATCAGTCTCTTATAGCTGAAGATAAAGTCATGGAAGATGGATTTATAACAGTTTACCGAAAGACATCTAGAAATGTTTAGTAAATTCCCTAATTACTTTCAGAGTGATAATATGGAAAGGCATGATACCTTATTTATTTGATCACCACCTTGAGGATCACTAGAATTCTTAGATAAATGGTAGCAGAGTGGGGGGCAGAGGCACACTAAGTCTCGGCTGTCTTGTCTTTGTAGTGGGCTGGATAATACTTACCTTGTCAATCAATCCTCCTGATAACGTCTGCTCTCCAAAAACACTGCCCCCTCCTTCCTGTAATGACTGTATAAACTTTCCGTGACCCTACTTTGCTACCAATCAACTGATAGAAAGATTAATACTGATTACTGGAGTCCTAGAAATGTGGACTTAATTCATCTTAGAAATACTTGATTCACATTAATTTTGTATTAATTTGAAGTGTCATTTGCTTTGTTTAAAAATGTCTTAATATAACTGATGTGGATTTAGACCACATATGGATGATTTCAAATATCCTAAAGATATCACTAATTAGGGATAATTATACAGTATTTGAGACATAATGGCCATGCAGCTAAAGCTTTAAAAATAGCTCAAAGCAGTCATGGGCTCTCATTTTCCTGCCAACAGTCTCAATATTCAGTATCAGGCCTGGTTCCCCTAATGCACTGGAGAAGAACTGGTTATGACACAGCATCTAAAACACATAGTTTCTTGAGAGAAGGTATAATAACTTCCACTGCAAAGAAGCAAATCACTCAAGAAACAGGTATTCGCTTTAAAGAAAATCATTACACATTACAGCAAACTGGGACTCTTCTCAACATCTGGACCCCTCTCGGAGAGCTGGCCGTGCTGCTTCAATAGTGGCCGTTTCTTCAGCACATGCAGGGAGAGTGTGCTCTTGCTCTGGGCTTGTCTGAACTAAAAAAAGTCATCTGGATTTCAAAGAGTAAGAAAGCACATTCTTTTTCACTAACTATAAATAATTTGGAAGAGGAGGAAAAAATATTAAGTTTGTTATGCTGGCCTAGATGGTCTTATGATTAATCACAGAGCAACAATTGATTATATTATATTATGTAAATTAATGCTATGTTTCTTAACTACACTTTTTATCTTTAAAACCTAACTACTTTTAATTGCATAACTATTGATTAACTATATTGATCAGGGGAAAGTGTCCAGGATCTGTAAGACTGTTGTCTGGGATAAACAAATGATCGATTATTTTCCTAACAATTCCCAAAATGTCAGAAGGTTGAATTAAAGATTTGCTTCTGAGTACTTTTACATATCAAATCAGTGATCTAATGTAGCTCATAATTCAAATTGAAATTTTAAAATAAGACAGTGCTTAAAATGAAACCTATGCCTATGAAAAAAAAGAAAAGAAGATTTTACTTATTTTTAGAGAGAGGGGAAGGAAGAAAGAGAGGGAGAGAAACAACTGCCCCTCACACACCCCCAGCTGGCGACCTGGCCCACAACCCAGACATGTGCCCTGACTGGGAATCAAACCTGCGACCTTTCAGTCCACAGGCCGGCACTCAACAAACTGAGCCACGCCAGCCAGGGCCTGCACCTATTTAAGTTGTGAATAAGTAGTTATCTTAAACAGGCACACTTTTAAATTTAACAGAAAACACAGTCTTTTCAACTGGTGACTCACACTGTAGTTTAAACCATTCCATAAAAATATTTAAAGCATAAATCTACACGTGTTCAGACCTCTCCCCTGAAGGGCAGTCCGGCTTTGACATCACCATCAAACACGTTGCTAAATCACTGTGGAGAAAGTCATCTCTGTTACTGGCACAAACGACTCATCAGAGTTGATTGCATAAGGTAGCCAGTCCTCACCCTGCTTTCCCATGGGGGTGGACAACACAAAAGCATCTCTCTACAACCACGTTTGTAAGATTCCTTCTGACCACAGAAAATCATCTTCTTCTTCCAGTTGCAAAACAGCCTAAAAAGAATAAAAGCAAACTATCATTTATGAAGACTCACTTCCCTTCTCTCATTTTAGATGTATATTTCCAGAAGAGAATCTTTTTGTGGGAGAGACCAGATCTGTCTGGAGATTAAGTGGTGTTGAACAGCTGGGAGAACTTCAATATAAACTTGGACTAAAATGAGGGGGGGAGAAACCCTTAGTAAACAGCATATTAACATGGAGCAGTATTACCAGAACTGGAACCACAATCCTATTCTTAGTTTTTTAAATTTTAGTTTTATTTTGACTTACTGCTCCATGCTATCTATAAGTAAAGGGCTTTCATAGGAAGTGGTTACCAAATGCCTAGCATGAGGTCCATACACCAAAGAAGGGCAAAGCCTAGGAAGAGTCTAAGGCAGTCAAGTTATCCTCTTTATACATTCACAGAAGGCAAAAAAAAAAAAAAAAAGGCATTTATGAACTCACAGGTAGAGAGGTTCTTGATTCTGAGACAGTAACTGTTTTTTTTTTTTCTTAAATAAGAAAACCTAGGAAAGGGACAAGCTATGTGACAGCATGCAAGACCAGAGGTAACAGTTTAATTTTATAAGATGACTTATCTATTTATTCCTTTTAGTCTATTCTCTCTCCCTCGGAAAAATCAGAACCAAGGGATCCAAAGTGTCCGAGACAGGAAATGAGTAAGGCAGGAAAAAGGATGTGGTCTGAAAAAGTGGATTCTGGGGCTGAGCCAGAGCAAGGAACAGGCACAGGGTCACAGATGGGGGAAGGGGTCTTGGTGGCAGGAAGAGAAGTCCTGGGGTCAACTGGCTCAGACTAGAAAGCTAGTGGCGGACGACGAATGTTTGGAGAAGCATGAAAAACACCTTCCTAAAAGTTTATCCACCACAGAAATGCAGAGAAAAGATGGCTGAAGAAAGCTACAGCCAGGAGAATTATTATGGGGACAGAAGGAAGAAGACTTGGGGTTTCCTTTCCTCTTTACTTTAAGGAAAGTGGAAATAATATATTTTATATTGAGTGTGCTTGACAAGGTAAGTTAGAAATTAAGCCAGGACCTGGAAGAGAAGTGGAAAGGGCAGGGAGGTGATTACATGATGAAACACCAATATTTATTAAAACTTAAAAAAAGAAAAATAAATAAAGAAGGGAGTGAGAACAGGAGACTGCTTGTGAAAATGCAGCTGGACAACTGGGCAACCAATTTAAGAACAACAGAAAAGTGGACTAAGAAACTGCCTACTTTCTCGAGAGTAAGGCTGGAGGAAGAAGGCATCTGTTTCCCAGTATGTGGAAACAGATCCTGGGTGGCTGGGAGGCAGAGCCCACATGACGAAGAGCGCCTGGAGAGGGCAGGCGCCCAAAGAGCACCACTGCCCATCTGCCGGACCCTCGGTGAAACAGGCCAGCCCTTGCGAACGAGCCAAACCAGAAGCTCTGGTTCCCGCCGTGCAGGGGCTGGAACTTAGGTACAGAAACAGTGGAAAACACAGTTTATCAGCTGATTCAAAAGGGTGGATATTTCCAAATACAGATCCAGATGTTTGGGGGCTGTGTGGGGAAATCACTTTTATATCTTCCAGTGCCCAGGACAGTGCTTTCTTTCTATGAAGCAGAAGCCTAGTAGAGGTGATTAAATCTAACTGAATGAAACCAAAACTACTTAGCTGTGCAGGTGTCTTAAGGTTCAAGACAGAATCTCTTGCTATATCACCAGTACAGTAAGTTACTTTTTATTTTCGTCAAACTGATATAAACCCTACACCCCTTGTGACCTAAATCTAAGCCTTACTCAATGGACACTGCCACAGGTCTGCCACCCTATACTGGTACAAAAGATGGGGCGGGCAAGGGGCAGAAATAAGGGAGTAAGGAGGAATTTTCTTGCCCCATTACTCTCAATTCAGATTCACCTAGAAATCCTGGCAGTTCCAACCTTTGGTTGACTCAGAAGGGGGAAGAAAAATCCCAGGTGAATGATAATTGGATTACCCAGTTATGCCCCAGAGCCAAATGGCTGGAAAAGGCCAGGAAAGCTGGGTAGATATAGTCAAAGAGACTATTTTCTAAACCAAAAATTGAGACACATAGTCTGATAGACAATAGGTGGAATATTTTAAATTGTGGCTGTCCTAGAAAAATCGAGGACGGACACATGGTAGATTTAGGTCGGTAGCTTCTGTCACTATAAGGGACCCTCTGGGCCCAATATGCTAATAGGAGAGGATTAAAAATCTAGGGTGGGAGATATTGAAGGGGAAAGCTGTCTGATTTGTAAAGCAGGAAAAGGAATAAGAGTGTGTAGACAGCACAGACAGAAGGTAAACGTTCTAAGTATGGAGTAGGAAGGAAAGGAAAGTTGATCAGAACTGAAAGTGTGTCAGTTATGCTAGTGAAATCTCTTCGGGTATCACAAGCAGGGGTGGGGGAGGGATGGTGAGGGTATCACTGGCACAGACTGATAGAGTTCAGACTGTAGCTTCACCATTAGTTTGCAAGCTGCCCTTGGGAAAATATTCCCTCTGTGCACTTAAATAGAAAAATCTCACAAATCCCGATTTTCAAGAAAAGGATCAACACATATTACTATACCTTCGTTTGGCATGGGAAGGAGAGAAAACGCTCTTCTAAAAATGGAAGAGAGGACAGACACAGAACAGCTTGTCCCTTTCCATCCAATTAAAAATCTCGGGAGACTGAACTAGATTAAAAACAAAACTCTCCAGCGAAGCCTCGGGCCCTGCAAGATAGAAGTTCCCTATCGATGGAGTACAGCTGGTGCCAACAGCCTTGCCCCTTAAACGGACCATTCATCCCCGGATAAATCGCCGTTCCGCGGGGGTGGGGGTGTGCGGGGACTGGTAAGGACGGGGACACACGGAAGCGTTTGGCACGCCAAGGTTGACACTGAAGCTTCCAGGGGAGTGCGGGATAGGCAGGGTCCCGGACGAAGTAGGGAGTCGCAGGACACCGCCCAGGCGCCGAGAGGCCGAGAGTCGCCGGCTGGCACGGCCTGGCAACCGAGTAGGCCCGGGCCCGGAGTGGCACCGGAGGGCGGTGCCTGGTTTCCAGCGCGACAAGCGCGGGCCGAGGACCCTTTCTGGCAAAAACCCCTCCCCCGCACGGGCACTGACCTGTCCAGGGCCCGGCTGGGCCTGGCCGGGCGGGGCCTACGCAGCCCCTCGGCCGGGCGCCGCCTCGCGCGGGGTCCCGGGCCCGGGCGGGCCGCCTCCTCTCCGCCGGGAGCCTCCGAGCCGGGGCCCGGGGCTGCCGCGGCGCATCCGACCGCACCGGCCTGGCCGGCGTCAACAAAGGGCGGCGGGGCGCGAGGCCGGGGCGGGGGCGCGAGCGGCGGCCGAATTGCGCGCGCGCGCGCGGCGGGCGCTCGAGGACTGCAGCCGCCGCGGAGACAATGCGGCGCGTCCCGGCAGGGCTCCCGCGGCTGCCTCTGCCGGGGGCGGGGTGAGGCGCGGGGCGGGGCTTGGGCTGCTGGGGCGGGGTCTCTGGGAGGCGGTGCGTCAGCGCGGAAGCCAGGCCGCGCGCTTCCTTTGTGCGGTCACCAGGGCCCCGCCCCGCGGCCTCTGGAAGATACGGCAACCTGCGGCTGGTTAGGGACGTCAGATCTCGGTTTGAGGAGGCTAACGCGATGCCGCAGGGACCTCCGCCTTAACCGGGTCAAAATTCCCCACTAGCGTAGGGGACTGGGACTCCCGCCTCGGCCAAAGCGGAGGCAATAATAACAACTACCAGTAATTGCGTGTTTAATATATGTCAAGCGGTACATGCACGCACTCTCAGTGTTCACAGTAACCCTGCAAGTGGTCATTATCCTCCCCACTGGGAACTGAGGATCAGAGAGGTTAAGTAATGATCAAAGTGATCCAGCTACACCTCCAGAGCAGGATAATGCCTACTCTTAGGCTCACCGTGAAGGTTACCTGAGGACATTTAAACAAATTGCCAGCAGTGCCTGGCACACAGTTGGAGCCCAGTATGTTATCTCTTTTCATAAACCTCACTGGTTTAAACTGAACTGTCGTGGTGACGTACATTCATTCAGTAGATATGCTAGGAGCTGTGGGGAATACAAAAGACATACTTGATTCACAAATCTTACTCCCAGCTTTGTGCTGAGTAGATAACACGAGTCTCTCCATAATTGATTTGTTTGTATTCCCAACATTTATTTTCCCATTCTTGCCTTTTTTTTAGTATTCATATTCTCCCTCTTTTCCCTTCAGGTCTCCCTCATCCCTTTTTCTTTGTTTCCATGTTTTACATTTATTTTATGTCCCTGATTGTTTACTTCACTCCCTTTCTCTTTTCCCCATTCCCTCTCTTTCCCCTCTAGTATTTTTCAAAATGTCAAAGCCTTCCTTTATCAATATTCATATTTCCTCCCCCTTCCTCTCTATGCTCCACACATGCCCACACTTTCCTGACCCCCTACCTTTACTTCCTCTGCCCCCTCCCAGAATGCCCTTTCCCCAACTCTGCATGCCCAGGTCCTGCCTGTCCTTCAAGGTCCAGACTCAAGAACAGTGGTGGGCAAACTTCTGCAAGGGGCCAGAGAGCAAATATTTCAGACTTTGAAGACCGTACCGTCTCTGCCGCAACTACTCTGCTGTTGTAGCAGGAAAAAGCAAACACAGACGACATGTCTGTGAATGCATGTGGCTGTGTTCCAATAAAACTTTATTTATGGACACTGAAGTTTGGATTTAATTTAATTTAATATATCATGAAGTACTAACTTTTTATTCTTAAACATCTTAAAATATAAAAAACATTGCTAACTTGTAGGCTGTACAAAAACTGGTGATGTGGCAGATTTGGCCCCTGGGGTGTCGCCTGCCAACTGCTGCCCTGGAACAATGCCACTTCCTCTCTGCAATCCAACTTGGTATTCTGCACCTGGCAGTAACTTTTCCCTCTTACAGCACTTCCTTATAAGTCTTCTATGGCACTTATCACATTTTACTTTTTATTTGTATATATTTTTTCCTGTGCATTTCTCACCTTTCCCAGCAGACCTCAAGCTCCCTGAAGGTAGGGTGCAGACATTTTCCTCTATGTATTACATCCCATCCCACAGAGCCTTGTACAGAGCAGGCATTCAAAAACATACAGAATGGATATACAGTTAAGTGTCGGTAGTTGACAATTGTTTTCACTGTGCAAAGCTTACTACTCTCATTAGGTACTACCTCTGGAACAGGATGCTTATTATGTGTATATTATCTTGATTAGATTACAGTAAGAGATTGTTGAGGGCTTTATAGACAAGACAGAGAAAGGTAGGCAAATGCCAGTTCATTTAGGGGTTGCTGGCTAACAAATACTTGAACAAAGAATGTTGATTATCACCAACCTTCAGACGGCATATGTCCTCAGACCCTGTGCAGTATCCCTATCAGCAAGTTGGCTCGAGACAAAACGAACATGCTACATAATTTACATATAGCAAAGTTAAGCAGAGGAGTTAGTATAATGAATAACAAAATTCTGATATGAAACTTTCCTGCTCTACTACATATCCTCACGGTGCCTCAGTTTTTTAATCTTTAAAATGGGAGTGATAAAAGTTCCTGCCTCAGAGGGTTACTGTCAGGATTAAATGAGGAAATACATGTAAAGCCCAACAGAGAGGGCCCAGTAAATGTTAGCTATTAACTATTACCATTTTCTTGCGAGGCTGGAACTATGGGCTAAGTTCACAAGGTAACATTTAACACCCGTAATTAACCATATTTTGGCTCAAAATATAAGTGGTATGAGTTTGAGACTGGGGAGACCTGGAATGATAGCGGTCCATGTAAAGAGAAACCTCAAAAACAAAAACAGGGAAAAAAAGACAACAGACTCAAACCTCTGGAATTCAGATGACACAGCACTCTGCCCCAACAGTGTCATCCCTCTGGGTGGGAGCAGCTAACGCGGGGCCACACGTGCAATGTGCTGATGAAGGGCAGTGAGGGGTCACATTTGGGGCCAGTCGAGGTGCTGCCCTTTCATGGCTGCGTGACCTAGAGCCTCTTCAAGCTTTTTGTTTCCTCCTCTGAGTAATGGGGACAATAATATCTCCTTCTCAGGGTTATGACTGTGGGAAAGGAAAACTTAGAACAGTACTTGTCATGGAGGAGGTGCCTCCCTACTATCCTGTGCAGATGTAGGAAGCAGTCCTGCCCCTTAAAGGGCTTATACTGTGAGGTCTGGGTGCCAGCCTATGGTGACTAGTGGCTTTTTACATTTGGAATTAAGGTGGTTAATTTTGGGGATTACACTTTGAGAGAATTAATGGAAAGGTGGAAAGTGCCTACGCAAGGATGATCAGAATGGTCTTGACATGTGATAGGTAAAAAAGAAAAAAGTGTCAGATATTCAGCCTGGAGATTTTCTCCTTTTTTAGTGAGAGGGAGAGAAAATAGAATAACTGTCTGCAAACGCTGTAGGAGACGGATCCTGTTACAGTTTACAAGACAGAATCCCAGCCAGTGGTGGAAGTTCCGGGGAGCAGATTTGGGCTTAATTTGAAGAGTGACTTCCTGATAATTGGAGCGATTCCACAGTGGAATGGGCTGTTTTTCAAAACTATGAACCCCTTATCTTGCAAGTGTGCCAAGAGAATGATGACCTCTTTCCTGCCTTTTAAGTTTTCTAATGTTCTTTCTCTAATTCTTTTGCTTTCCTTTTCCTTGACCCCGTCCTCCATTCATTATAGGAATTTATAACCTTTACCCACTACTTTGTCCTAAAGTATTATTCTTCTCATTTCTCCTCCAGTTTCCAAACTGGTTTCTGTTGGCTCTCCCCACCCCCACCGCAGTGCACAGTCCAATGGCCAGGTGCACCTCCCTGAGCTGTAGGCAGCACATGGCTGGGAATGTCACTGAGATGTGGGCCGAGACTGCTGTGCACACTGGCAGAGAGGGGAAGGAAGGCAAATGGACTGCTTCAAGAGCAGAGCTACTGCTGTGATCCTCCCCTCAGGGCAGTGGGACCCAGCAGAGTCTCCTGAAACCCAGGTCATGGAAACGTCCACTTGTCACTGGGCACTCGCAGGCAGAAACATGGGGATCCCAGAGCTGAGCACTGTTCCTTCAAAGATGCTTTCCATGAGCTGAACTCATTCTGATTCCCCTTCAAGCTCCCCCTAGGCACTTATTTCTCTTATCTTTGAGCTACACAGACATCTTGTCATATTCCCAATTTTAAGAACTCCCTGTCATTCCAAATGAAGCAGAGAATTGAGATGACCGGATCCCTGCCTGACTTGCACACTGGCGGTGGATGTGCAGACACGTCTGACGGCAGTGTCATGCTGGCCTCCGAGTGTGTATCTAGAGCTTCCGACTCTCCTTTCCCTTCTCTGTCGTCCTACCCTTATACTTTCCAGGTCCCCTTTCATTACCGCCTTGGTTCGCTCTCCTCTTCCCACCCCCCACCCTGTTTTCACCTACCCAGCTTCCTTGTTGTCTCTTTGGGCTTGCAATGGTTTCCCCTTCCAGTATTGATGACCAGGGTAATGTGCTGGGGGGTGACAAGGAAGGCCAATGCTCTCCCCTCCCCCGAAGGCCCCACCACCCTTCATACCGTGAGCTGTACACTGCTGGATGTTAGGGTTCTTGGGCCCAGGCAGGCCACCGGGCATGGCAGTGACGATGGCTTGCTGATGTGGTGATGGGCCAGACCGGGTCTCAGGCACACTCTTCTCCCCAGGTACCACTTCCTTCCAGTCATCCGGGGTGCACTGCGGAGGCTGTTAAGGGACAGGGCAGAGATGATCTTCTCATGAATTGCTTTTATATGCTGGACATTTCCCCTGTTTCTGTGGAGCTTGGGTAGAAGGCAAGGACATTAAGGTTTAGCCAGCCCTGAATGAGAGAGAGGCCCCTTTTCTTTCTCACAATACTCAGAGGACTTCACCATTCAGCCCACCCAGAAATGCATCCAGACGGGGGGCTGTGGGATTACCTGAGCTGTGTACTCACCCCACCCCTCGTATGTCCCCTGAGCCTCGGCATCGTCTCACTCACCACTGGTGACGCAGGCTGCAGTTGTAAGATGACAGCTGAGGCGTGCTGGAACCTGCGTTGAGGGGTGTGGGACAGGCCCTCAGGATATCCATTGTGAGGCCCAGCGTCAGGCGTGGGAGGGTGACAATGCGGAGTGCTGCCAGGCTTGTGCAGGTTGGCAGTGGGGCACTGGAGCGGTAGGGTGGGTGTGACTGGGCCTAGAGGTGCAGCGTGGCCTTCAGGGCTGGGCTGCAGGGCCACACTCGGGGGGACTGAGGCGAGCTGGGGATGGGACTGGGCGTGGAGCGCGGGCCGTGACTGCTGGGGCTGCTGCTGCAGCGGTTGTGGCTGCTGCTGCTGCTGGATCACAAACTGGGGCTGCAGGTGCTTTGCAGATGGCTGCGGGAGGAGCTGGTGTGGCTGCAGCTGAGTGTAGGCTGAAGGGGGAAAAACCAGGGTAGGTGGCACGGCCTGACCTTGTCTTCTGCTATGTCCCCCAACTGTGCCTCCTCCCACACCCACGTAAAGGTGGCTTCCCAAACTCAGTGTCTCTTGCGCTCACCTAGAGCCTGGGTTGGTCCTTGCCACGGCCTGCTTTCTCTCTCTGTTCTTTTGTCCTATGCTGAAACCCTGGACCTTTTCTTGTTCCTCAAAGCCCAATGCAAAACTCACCTCCTCTGTGAAGGCTTCTTTGATCACACCAGCTGTTCAGAGAAACGCTGGACTCTCTAGTGTGCCATGTTCTCTCCTCCATGCCCTTCCCTTGTGTTTTCCCACGGCTTCAATACATGCAGCCTCCCACCACCCAGCCCCGCTCTGTCTGGCTAGTTCTCATCCGCCCTTCTGGCTCTGCTCAGGCTGGCCTCCCTCAGGAAGCCCCAGTTGCGCACAGTGGTCCTCAGACTGAGGCTGGAGGTGGAGCCGGGCTGGACTACCAGGTCCTTCTGTTACATATTATGGGACTGTGGGATGGGGAAAACTGTGTGAATAAAATGAGAGAAAATGATGACATGCACACAGTACGGAGCCTGGGACGCAGTCCTGTTCAGTCATTTCCAGCTGTAATTAAAATGACTGGGTTCTGAACATGTCTTGGGCTTACTAGCTCTGTGACAATGAGGTATACTACAGTGAGCTCTAATTGTTCCTTAGCTTTCTTCCCTTCCAGATCACGAACCCCTCGGAGTCGAAGCTATCATGTGTCTCTTTACCCAGAACCTTGAGTAGTGCCTGGTATTAGGTGGGTGCTGGGCAAACTGATTGTGCTGGAGTGGAATCCGTGTGTTGCCATCTGCTGCTAGCCTCTTCCTCCTCCACTTTAACCAGGCTGACTCTTTGAGGTGGGGATTCTCATACTTTTTAAGAATCCCTTCAGTGTCTAGCTCATGCCTCATACACAGCAAGGTTGCAGGGAATTCAGCTCAGAAATCTGTTGTCCTCACATTGCCCACTCTCTGTCTAGTGGCTTCCAGGCCAGCCTAGCACAAGGGCAGCTCAGCCGAATCTGTCCCACCTGGAAGCGGCCCTGCACAGACTGCTGCAGCGGGAGAGCCAGCGGAGATGGGCGGTGCCATGCCAGCACAGGGGGCCACAGCTGGATGCCCACGAATAGAGTTTTACAACTAAAGGCTCCCGGCCAGCGAGGACAAAGGCAAAGCCTGGGTCCCGAGCTAACATGTAAAAGGATCCTGTGATGCTTACAGGTGCGAAGGAAGCAGATTTCAAACTGAGTTAGGGGAGGTACCTTCCTTCTTGAATTTTGTCAATTTACACGCAAGTTTCCAGCTACCTTATCACAGCCCAGCCTGGAGCTCTGAGCAGGATGCCAATAGGAATGGAAAAGAGAGAACACCAAAGTGATCCTTGGCGACCGACTGTGGAGGCAGAGAGGGAGGGAACATGGATGCCCACAGGGCTGCAGTGGGGATGGCACTCAGCGACGAAAGAAGGAGACTCGATGGCGAGGAGGGTTCGAGAGAAAACTGTTGGGTTTGGGGTGATGGTAGAACGTCCAAATGGAAGTTGCCAGCAGGCGTGTGGTGATTCTAAGTTGCCCCTGGCCCCAGCCTAAGCCTTGTCTCCTAATTCCACACTGAACAGCACAAAACCTAACCATCAGGGAGAGACTGTTAATCAGGCAAACGTCACAGTCAGCAGTGTTTAAGGTGACTGTTGGTAAGGTGCCTGAGATACTGTAGATGTGGTGCCCTTCCCCGTGAAGCTGTGGAAGCCAAAGAGACTGGAAGAACGATGCTTGGCCTCACTGAAAACTCAAGGACACCTCTTCCCTTATTACACAACCATGCATTCCTGGGCTGGGACCAGAGCCAGTCCAGGTGCAGCCCATCAGAGGTGAGAGCCAGACAGTGCAGGCCATGGGAGCTGAGAGGACCAGCGGCAAGACCCGCTGCTGTGCGTCCTGAGATGGGCCCTTTCCTTCTAAGGGCTTCAGCGTTCTTGTGTGTGGAATGAGAGGCTTGGTGATCACATACGTCTCTTCCAGTTTTACAGTTTGATGGGGGTGGCTCCCACAGGAAAAGCATAAACAGGACAACGAGAGACAGAGCACATTCGGTTACCAAGACTGGGGAAGGCGGCTGCCGGCCTCCTGGCCCTCCGTCTCTGGGCCTCCCCTCCTCTCCCCATGCCTCCTCTCCCCCATCTGCTGCTACTCATGGAAAGCCGAAGGCAATCGTTTTAGAACAAATGATGCCAGTATATGTCAGGTCTGTAAACAAAGCTCACGAAGACTTAGATAAGTTCATAGTTCAAAGATCCCAAGGTATTTTGGGTGAAGTGTACATCCTTAACATTTGACATTGATAAAAGGCAAATGCTACAAATTAACTCCAGCATTATCCTGGGTCAAAAATCCTTATATACAAATTTTTGCAATAACTTTCTAATGGGTCTTCCTGATTCTAGTTTCTTCTCTCTACAGCTCACCTTACAGATGATTGCAAATTAATCTTCCTAGTGCACAGATCTGACCCCTGGTGAGAAGCTATCAGGGATTCCCGTCTGTGGCTGTCTAAAGCCCCTACCATTTAAGATCTTTTTACAACACAAACCAACCTTTCAATTTTGACCATTTCTTTGATCCAAGCAATCTTTACTGCTCACTGTCCCCTGTATGGAGTTTACGTCTTGCCTCATACTGTCTAGAGTGCCACAAATCAAATCCTTGTCATTCTTTCCCTGCCTTTGCAGACAACGGAACTCTTCCCTTTCTGAGCTGCTTGGGCCTGTCTGCTTTGCGATGCCCTCAGACACACAGCATTTTCAGCAATGTGGGCTCTAGGGTCAGGATGCTTGGATTGAATCCTAGTGCAGCCACCACTAACCAGCAGTGGGATGCTGGCAAGTCATGAGGCCTCTCTGCCTCTGTGTCATCATCTTTAAAATACCTGTCTGGGAGTCATATCCCTTATCTCCCTTAGTTGGCAAACTTAACAGGATTCATTTGTTTCCTTCAAAGCACCTTGAATTTAGTAGATGCTCAATTAGTATTGTTGAATGTATGAATGAATGAATGAATGACAAACAGGGTAGGGCTCCAGCTTGTCTGTCCCATAAAACTTGTCCTCTCCAGAGTCAGGATACAGGTGAATGGGTGTCACCCTACAGACCATTTTGGTTTTAGCAGCATCCTGGTTTATTGAAGACCTTCCTTCTGTCCCACTTCTGCTCACTGCTTTCCTGCCTGACCTTCAGCCCACCCTGATGGCTCTGCTCATTGTCCAGAAACATCACATTCCCTGGTGCCTTTTTGGCTTCAGTTCCAGTGCCTCCCTTCTCTGGAGTTCCCGCCTCCTGCTTCCCTGCTCTACCGCACAGCATGTGCTTCTTGGCCTGGGCTCTGCTCCTGTTTTCTTGCTCTTTGCCTTAGCCCTCCATTGTGAGTTTCCCCTCAGAATCCTGAATGCTTTTATTGTTTGTTTGTTTTTTCGATTCACTTGTGATTTAATGTGTACTATCTTGTATATGTATTTCATTGATTCTTAAACATATATTCTTGTCTCCCCCAACCCCCATTTTACCGTCTTCTGAATTGGACACATACACAGTTGACGGCATTGGTTTAATTGGCAGTGCTTTGCTTTCTCAGAATTGAAACAATGATGGTACATCTTACAGTCAGTGGTGTCTTAGATTAAATTAGACAGAAATACTTCCTTTTGCATGTTTGTTTCCTATCCATCCAACCAGCCTGTGTGGCTTTTCAGTCAAAGATAACTTATGCTTCTTTTTTAAAAAATTAAAGTGGCTTTAATTAAACTGGAAGGTTTTTATGTTCCTTTTCTCTTCCGCACTGTCCAACACAATACTCTGCAGGTTTGTAGGTGCTCAGCAAATGTTAGCTGCTGATCCCGGTGAGACCCATGGGTTCCCCTCCCTCCCCCAGCCCGCCAGCTCAGTCTGGGGTGGTGAAGGGAGGCATTTCCTGCTGAAGCCATGATTCTCGAGGGGTCTCATCCCTCTCCCCTACAGCTACAGTGGGGTGTATCTGTGTATGAAATTAATGTACAGAAATGTCTCTGGACTGTCCTCCTTTTCCCCTAAGGTCCAATACTTTCTCCCCTGGACCCATTTTAGCTCCTTACCCCTGTTGCTGTAAAAAGTTCATCACTCCTCAGGATCAAAGGCTTGGTCCCCGGAACCTGAGCCACAGCTTTGGAAGGCATCACCGGCCCCTACTGCTATGGAGTTGGGGGGGGGACAGGCCTGGGGCCTGCAGGAATTAGGGCCCAGCTAAAAGGAGAGACTCTGGGGAATGAACGGTCTGGGGCTCTAACCTTGAACAGCTTCCTTAGAATCTGAAGAGGCCAATTCACTGTTCCCAAACCACTGGTTCTTAGCAACAGAGGATTAAGGTTCTGCAGGAGGGGGGCTGACTGTGAGGGACTGCTGACACGCCCCTTCGCCACACCCACTGTCAGCTGATCAATACTGGACCTCTACTGATCTCAGTCCACGTGGGCAGGAAACAGGGCACTGTCCCAGAAATGCTGGGACTCTGGTGCCAGCGTAGATGGGAGCTGCAAGCATCCCAGCGAATAACTGATGAGAGTTTGGAGCCGCCAGAAGGAGTACTGCGAGAGGAATGGCACTCCTCTCTCACAGGAATGTCACTACCTACTTGTTGCTACCTGCTACTGCTCAGGGTTTAGGAAGTTAAGTGAAGAGGTACTTTTAGTCATTCATTCACTCAACAAACATTAATAAGCACCCACTACAGACCAAGTCCTATGTTCACTGCTGACCAAAACGTGGTCCCTAGAACAGACAGCAGTTTAGAAAAAGAGACAGCTGGTACACAGATTCTCTCCGCATGACTTGGTGAACGTTACGATAGGAGATAAGCACAAGGTGCTGAGAACACAGAAAAGGGGGTTTGGCTTGGGAGGGCGAGCAGAGAAGGCGGCCCAGATGGAGTGTTCAGCGCCATCGGAGTTAGGAAGGTGACTAAAGGAACAGCGTGTGGGGAGTCTTGGAAGTGTCAGTTACCATGGTGCATTCAGGAACCCGTAGGGCATCCTGACAGCTGGACCAAGAGCATCTAAAGGAGAGAAGCTAGAAGAGGCAATCTTAGGTTGAGTCTAACTGATGCTGGAGCCCTCGGGGGGCTGCTCCTCGGCAAAGATGTCTCACATCATCAGGCCTCAGGGAGAGACTGAGACTGAGGTTGCCCCGAGAAGTCAGAATCCGGTACACGTAGATACGGAAGCTCCTTCTGGAAAAATGGAAAGCAATAGCCATGGACATTTCTGGGGTGCAGTCCCTCCGGGCTGAGGGTTGGGAGGAATACGAGAGGGAAGCAGAGTCAAGAGAAGTCTCTCTGTAAGAGGAAAGTGGGCTATGAAAACAGGGTTTCCAACAGCAGGGGCTCTCTCTGCTGGTCTGCCCACACACCTATGTCTTCAGGGCTGCTCTGCGGCCACCTGGCAGAACTACCCACCCTCTCTGAGCGGGATTCCTTAGCAGGCAGCCTGGAGCACTACAAAAGAAGCTACCTCATCCTTGGCAGAGGGCTGATAGGCGGGTACAGCAGAAGTGGCAAAAGGCATGTGTTTCAGAGTCAGTCAGATCTGCTTTGAATCTTGGTTCTGTCACTTGCAGACTGTGCAGCCTCAGACAAAACGCTTTGCCTCTCTGAATGTTAATTTCCCGTCCTGCTAATGGTGATACGTCCCATATAGAAAAGTTGCTAGAATCAAATGGAATATTGTGTTTAAACCACAAAGACGTTTATTGCCTTTGTTTATACCTAGCAGATGCTCACTAAATGGTAGCTATTCTTAAAATACTGCTATTTGTATGTTGCTTTGAACTCCTGAAAGCATTTTTACCATTTGAGTTCCATGTATTCCTGACAATAAGCCTCTGAGGCAAATAGGCAGTGTTCCCATTTTGCAAGTGAAAACGGAGAGTGGTTTCCAAGTGACTTCTGCAATGCAGTCAGTGAAGGGAAAACCAACTGCATTTGATGGATGAGGCATGTTGCCTAGCCCGTGACAAACGCTCAAAAAATGTGACTGGGTGAATGAATAACACACATCAATAGCACAAATGGAAAGAGCAAGCCCTGGAGGATCAGTTGGAGGCTGCTGAGAACTTTAGAGGTAGTCCGGGCAGGATGGACAATGAAAGGGGAGTATTAGGCCAGAAGGTGAGAGGTAGAAGGTATGTGACTAGTAGAACAAGTCATAAAGGAGCGGGAATTGGGAAGAAGAGGCCAAAGAACTGCAGGAGGAAGCCGGGGGCAATGAGAGCAGTTCCGTGGGCCACGTGGGGAGCATTGTGAAGGGCCGCCCGGAGCCAGTTGGTTTATCAGAAGTTATTATGTGCTATTTGTTGAGCCCCTCCTCCAGCCTGGGCATCGCAGCGGATCAAGGAGGAAAGAAAGACACGGCGAGGGGTTTCTAACCAAGGAAGACTGTCTCTGAGGAAGATGAGTCCGGCCGCTGTGAGCAGCGTGTCCCGGCAGTCGGAGAAGCCTGTCGTGAGCCCGCTCTGTGAGGGTCGCCTCTGCGGGCCGGCTCATTGGTCTGTCCAGCTGGCGGGAAATGTAACCATCTTTGTTTTATAGATGAAGAGACTGATGCTCACAGAGACTGAGTAACTTGATGATGGCTGTAAAACTAGCAAATGATAAAGCTGGGGCCTGAAACCAGTTCTAAGTCCAAAGCGTATGCCTTTCCCCTTGGAATACTCTCCCCCACGCTGAAGGAAAACTAGGTCAAAACAAGCCTGAGACTGTGAGCCTGGGGCACAGGAGTTCCCCACGACTGTGGGACGCGGTCAGGAACTAGCAAAGGGGACCTGTCCACAGAGGGAGACTTCTGGGTTTTTGCTTTTGCTTCGTTTACGAATTGTCCAATTTTAAACATGTATACTCAGGCGGGGTGGCATCCAAGTGGGGACATCCTGTCAACACTGGCGGTCCGTGGGGAGAGAGGACGAGGGCAGGGAGGATGCATGCCGGGAAAAGTCATCTTTGGACAGGTGGCTGGATTTTGAAATGTAAGACAGACAAGCTCCTCTGGAGGCTAAGTAAGTGGTGGAATACAACATAAGGGGGCCAGGAAACAAGGTCTTTGGGGGATCCCACAGCTAATGGCGGTGGAGCAGGGACAGGGAAGGAAGAGCAGATGGTCACAGGCACACAGGCCCCCTCTGGGGCGGGCGGGGGGGACTTCCCAGGGCCCTCGGGGATAATCCTCCTTCCATTCAGTTCTCAAAACGTACTCATTTTTCAAGGTGCAACTCAAATTTCCACAACCCCTGTCGGAATTTAAACACTCATCTCCGTAACTCACATATGGTTAGCATTATGTTCGGCACATAATAGATGCTAAGTGAATATCTGTTGAGCTGAACTGAACAATTAAGAGGAGAAAAACTATCTGGGGATGACAGCTATTCTTTCTGAGCCACAGCTTCTTCATTTGTGAGATGACACGATCATTGTTAGGGTTCAGTGAGAGAGAGAGATAGATATATATAGGTAAGGCATTTAGTACAGTGCCTGGAATACGATTGTTCTTTAATGTAATTGCTCTTATTGGCTGGCAGCAACCATGGAAGTAATATACATAAAAGGAGCCTAGGCTGCAGCATTTCAGGACTGAAGGAACATGCTCAACAGTTCCCAGGTCCTTTGTGTATCAGCCTCCCTCTCCCTCTCTCTCTCTCCCTCCCTCGCACCAGTGGGGAGGGATGTGATTAAGCAAAATGTAAAACTCCACGGATATCCCGTGGAATTTTGATTCCAGCTAGACAACAGGCCCACCTGCAGGTTTTGGTTCCTTTAAATTGGATTTTCTAAGTAAAAATGTGTCTGCCCCACAGTTTGGCAGCTGGTTGGGGAGGGAAATATGGTACCCAGGACTCCTGGAATCAGCAAGCATCCCATTGTCTGGGCTATCACAGAGAGAAATCACGACCCCCGACACAAAACCCTCTCTGTGATAAAAACAAAGCGCTGTGTGGCAGGCCTTTCTGACAGAGGATTCTCTCTCCTCCGGGAGACCTGAGGAGGGACGAGGGGGCAGAACAAAGCCCTGGCGTCTGCGGCACAATTGTGTGAAAAGGGCCCAGGATTTTCAAAGACCAGACAGTTGCCTTTTGTCGCATCTCCCTCTTGGTCAGCAACTTTCTCCTCACCTTTGGGCCTGAGTGTGTGCCCAAGGCCTCTATCCACTAGAATGAGGACTCCAGGAACTGAGCCTCCTACCAGGGCTGTGGCCCTGCTCCCTTAGGACTGGGCTTCCAGGGAGGCCAGGCCCATGGGACCTCGCTGCCTACCCCTCTTCTGCCCACCCCAGTTCAGTCCTCTGGTCCCCGAGAAGCCCAACCTCTTAGGCTCTGCTCTCCGCCCCTTACTCCCCTCCCCCACCCACCAACCCACCCCTTTTCAGGGCTTAAGGGACCTTTTCTATTTGCAGAGCCTAAAGAGGCCCGTTGCCAAGGTGACAGGAGCAGGAACAGCAGGGAGCTTGCCATGGGGGAGGGGCTTTGCCCCCAAACAGCTGTCAGTGGGAGCAGTCCCAGCTGGGACTAGCGCTTGCCTGCTCTGGGAGGAAACAGCCCCCAGGACAACACATGCCCTCTGCTGTGCTCCCCCCACAGCCCCGCCCTCCACCACCACAAGTCTCCACTGGTTACTTTCCCTGGGGGCAGCCAGCCAGCCAGCTCAAAAAATGCTCCAACAACCGACAAAAAACGCTCTGTGCTCTCTGCCCCCCCAACCAGGCATGCGCGCATGCTCCGATCACTCCATTCACAGTGGGTTGGCTGGGCAGGAGGCCAGGAGTTACCTCTGCCCAGGGAACTGTGCAGCCCAGGGCAGGTGCTGCTCCAGCAGCCCCACTCCCCCTCAGGTCAGAAGGGTTATTTCAGTCTTTTTGTTGTTCCCCAGGCCCTGAGAGGATCTGCAGCATCCTAAACCTCCCCGCTGTCATCCATTTGGGAGGTGGGGGTGGGGGAGTGGAACCGTGGGGTTTACAGAGAGGAAGGGGTGGGAGAAGAAAGGAAGAATAGGAAGGACAGTGGGAGGCAGGAACAATGCAAATCCTACTGACTTCTGTCTCCGGTGAGAGGGTCTTTGTGGTCTGCAGCTCACAGCTGCTCCATAGAAAGTTCTGAGGAAACACTGGTGTCTGTGCTGTGCATAGCCACATACTGTCAGTCCCAGGCCGCACTTGGGGCCCTGGACCTCAGCCTGGAACTCACCTGCATTCACCCTGGCCAGGCTCAAGAGAAAAGAGCCTTCCACTAGACTAAACCCCAGAGCAATCTCAGGGCCGCCGGGCTCTGTGAGCTTTGGGTCAGGAAGAAGAAAGCCTAGGGAGCCCCACATTACTTGTAAGAACTGAGGGAGGCAAACGTGGCTTGGTGACTAAGAACCAGGATCTGACTCAGCCAGGCATGGAACTGGTTCCCAGTTCTGCTCTAGGGTTCATACACGAATGAGTATGTGGAAGAAATACTAACTTGGAGCTCCTGCTCTAGTCCACGCCGCCAGCAACTCATTGTAAGAAGCCCAGTCTTGACCCTTCTGAGCCTCAGTTTCTTGCTCCATGAAAGGAAGAGACTGAGCTCATCTCTGGAGCAAGCAGAGCCAGACAGAGAGAAAGCCCTGGGGCCACGGGGCAGCAAGGCTCGACAGGCTCTGTAGTGATCACTGGAAGGCAGGGACTAACACTTTGGCCTTGAAACCTCAAAAGGGCGAATAAAGGACTTTAATTCAGATTCTTCCCAGCTCATGGTCATAATGCGTGACATGTGCTTCCCTCTGTCTGACCTGAATACTTCGTGCACTTGGCCTGATGGGTAAACTGCTTGTGCTTCAAGAGCCACGTGCCATTTCGTCTGAGGGAAAGCGTCTCTGACCCATCCCGCCTGGAGCTGAGGGGACCACCTATGCTCTGTGCCCACCTATCTTGTACTTATTCCTATAATAGAATTTATGGAATTGAGTGGATTTGCTTATATATCTGGCTCCCTCCCTTTGACTGCATGCTCCTTTAGGTGCAGAATTACATTTTGACCATTTTGGTTAATTAGTAACAAGCATACAGTAGGTTCTCAAGAAAACAACAGACTGGATAGTAACATGGCCTGGATGAGGACAGAGGGTCAGCAAATGGCTCAGGGATGTGACCAGGGTGAGTCTGTCTTTAATGCCAAGCCACGTGATCCACCATTCGTATTCATTTCTCTGCTGTGACAGTGTGGTCTTGTTCCCTGGACCCCCCAGCCAGGCTTCTAGGGTTCCCGGCAGATTTTCTCACTACAGATGGCCAGTAGGGGGCAGTGCTGGGAGAATCTCAGCAGGCAGGGAAAGGAGTCTGGCCCCAGAAAAGGCTGACCTGCCACCTTCAGAGAACTTGCCTCACAAGTAACCTGCTGGATTATTATTATTTTTTAAATCTGCTACATTAATTCTTAAGTGTGACCCTCACTGTCAGTCTTTCTTGGCTCTAGTCACCAAGGGCAGGCAGCACCTCGGTGTCCCTGCAGCGCGCGGAGCTCACATGCGTTTTGGCACTCATCACACTCGCCTGTCCCTCCAGACTGTGCTCTTCTGGCGGGCAGGGCCCCCGCTGTATTTACCACTTCGGACCCAGAACTGGCAATGTAACTGGAAAATATTAGTCAACAAATGTCTGTGGAATGATGGGAAGACGAACCTCCCACTTCCTCATCTCCCTGTGTGGTCCTTACTCACGTCTGGCTAGCCCAGTCCTTTTGGCTGATTCTCAGAGGATTGCAAAACAGCTCCTGTGCCCAGCTCCACTCACTCAAGGTCAAGAGCTATGACTGCGTACTCTGGGGTCCGCCATTGTGCCCACTGTGGAGAAGGACTCCTTTATTCCAACGGGTGGGCCTTCC
Source organism: Tonatia bakeri (assembly GCA_004024845.1). NCBI lineage: Eukaryota > Metazoa > Chordata > Mammalia > Chiroptera > Phyllostomidae > Tonatia > Tonatia bakeri. Next base: position 440,053 of record PVIA01000339.1, read on the forward strand.
TTCTTTAAAGTTGGGTCAGAAGCATGAAACGGAATCAGGGGCCAATGAACATCTTCCAAAGGTTGGAAGAAGGGGGAGAGAGAGACACTTGGCCAGTATCTTAGCATGTCCATGGGAAAAGGGGAAATTGAAAGTTTGCCCTGACCCATAGTCCTCCTGAGTTTTCTGGGATAGGGTCCTTCATCCCGGGGCCCTTACCTGGTGCAATGAGGGGATGGGCAGCCACAGCGGGCACCATCCGGCTGAGCCCAGCTCGGCCCTCCAAGCTTCCTGGCACACTGCTGTTGCCATCTCCTCTCCTGAGTGGCTCCATCACATTGTCAGTGAGGCCAGACTTGGCACCTGCGGGGGAACCCTGAGCAGT